>JARUHE010178934.1:0-13809 GCA_031471125.1 Archaeomysis grebnitzkii | reverse complement strand
TTAAGACAAACAACTTTTGTTTATGGAAGTTCTCTGTAACTCTTAAAATAAAGTTGTTTAACACCAATTGATTTTCAGGTGCAGACGACGACGACAACGGAGAAAGAAAATCTATATAGAGCTTTCTCCTAAAGGAACACTCGATAAAAATCATATCAATTCGCGGCCCTGTTTTCTTCAACTTGTTGAGATGGCAAGTTTATTTAAATTAAAACCAGTAGAATCATACTTTTTGAGCATTTTTTAATCTATATGGATCCGTAAGATGGATGTCTATATAGCTGTTCTTGAAAATCAAGGTGGTGGCTATCAAAAAAGGTTAAAAGCCCATTCACAAAACATTCAGATGATGCAGACGGTTATAACAACAGAAGATTGTATATAAGGAGTTGGTTTTTTAAAAAAAAACTTTCTTAAAATCGGACATCATTTTTATGTAAATTAGTGTTCTCCACTCTCACCTTCATGTGGAAATGAGTTTGCTTATACAACTTAATATTAAATTGCACAGCTACATCAGTTTAGCATTTAACTCATATCAGCAGAAATACAATTATGAACAAATGTATCCAGTATTTTAAAGCCATTTATAATTTTTGAAATTTTCATCATTTTAACCTTCAGGCATGTCATGCCCACAATTTGTATGAATTTAAATTTACCAAGAGTTCAATTCTATCAAAACTGCTGTGAAACTCTCCACGTAGAGACATTTCATAAAAGCTTGAATTATAGGAAAATTACTACAGTAAAATTTAAGTTCTTTAATATATAAATATTTAGAAATTTTTAAGAAAAAGATCAATGTTGAAGATTCAAATGATTTAAAAAATCTTTCAAATTCACAGGATAAGCAATTTAGTCAAAAAGCAATGATCAATGGTAGCTAGCGTTCGATAGGTTTTTTCCTGGCAGAATTCTGCAGAATTACCCCACCAGAAATTACCGTCGAACATTATTTGATTACCTTTACAATTTAACAGAGTTCATTTCTGTATCTTATTATAAAAAATAAATAAAACTTTATCTTATTGCTACGTACATTTTAACAAAATGCTCAATTTTGGGGGGTTTAGGTGGTTTGAAAAATGAAAACAAATGGTTTTTGCAGTAATTTATGGTGTCGTAATTCTGCAGAATTCTGCCAGGAAAAAAGCCTATCGAACGCTACTAATAACTTCGGCTGGCTTATCCATGTCGAAAATCACACCAAGATTATTCAAAATTATCATTATAAACTTGGCATGTCTTTGGTGCTACACCAAGCCATGTATTTTAATTAAAAACCTTCCTTTCATTATGCATTTAATTCTTTAATGATCAACTAAATATTACCATAAAAATCCACAGCAATTTAGTTTAAGTTTTTTATAGCTTTCAGGTTATGCAATGAATTCTTTTTATTAGAGACTAAAAGATTTAAAGTTTTTGATTCGTACTGCTAGATTTTTTCTAATGAAAGGTGAATGAAATTAGCAAAGAATTTTCCAGCATAATCAGTTTACTTAGAATTGACAAAACCAATCTGCAAGCCCAGAATTTTAATTATATGTATCAAGTCTTTGGATGGCAAATTTTAATCCATTCAAATTAGAAATGTATTTGGCACACTGCCTGAACTCACTTCAATATTAATTTATTTCTTACGGTAAAACTATACATATATTTAACCCTTTCTCTCGCTAATTTATATGTCAATAAAGATTAAAATAAATTATAATTAATAATGGAAATAACCATTATTAGATGTCCTTCCAAAAGAATATTTGGAGAGAAAGGGTTAACTCGAAGTTTCATTAAATTATATATATATTAATATGACCAAACGTATCTCCATTAAACAGCTCACACTTAAGTTAGACAAAAAAACAATTGATTTCAACACAAAATTTCATTTCAAGTCCGTTAACCAAAAAAAGTTCTATATTCAATTGAGTGTTTCTCCTTTCGTCACTCGGGCTTCCAAATATTCTATTCTCCGCTCCAGTGTAGTCAACTTCTCATTGAGTTGACTCAACTTCGAGCGACAGGACATGTCAAAACTATTTAAAAATTCAGCTATTCGTTTGATGTTGCTTGTGATTACCTGAAAATGTTTTTGTTTTCCTTTAGTTTAAAATTTACACAAAATATTATTTAATCAACAAAAGTTTTAGTATTATTATTTTGAGCATTTCCTCAATTGTTCATTGCTTGCTTTAGTAATATTAAAATTGAACCTTTGTATAGATGAATGAAAAAAAATGTTACACACACAATGGCTAAAATAGAAAAGGTATTTAAGAATTACAGATAAAACATGCAATGATTACAGATAAACAGCATGACTAAATCTTGTAAATTCTTACAGGATCTTTTCATTCATGATATTGAACATTGAAATGTAACATTAAGGGATTCAATCAACAGCATGGAAAGATTGAATTGGAAATGTTCCATTAAAAACAAAACCAAACTAGAGGTATGACAGGTCACACAACATAGCTCGTCCGAAAAAGGCAACCAGTAACCTATGAATTGTCATTAAATGCTTTGTTGTAAAACTTAAAAAAAAAACACTTTTAATCATGAAATTTACTGTTCATCAAAAATTATTTTTCATTAAAATAGAAAATACAAACAATCATCATTGAACAAACTTTGTTGTTGCTTTTTTTGTTGTCGACCCCACTTCTTCCTAGACATGTGAGAGTTCATTACTATTTGTGTATGTACAAGATGCTTGTGTTTTATTGTTTGGAGTGAGATGGGTTCAGGAGTTGTGTACACCTTTAGCCATGTGCAGTTATCGAATATGGTTTATTTTATGTATCTGTTGTGGGAGTGAATGGGTAACCTGGGTGTTGGGCAGTTTGTCATGTAGATACTGTACATGTGTGCCTAGTGCACAGCCTGTGGCTGTTCTGATAACAGTGTTTTGGATGGTTTATGGTGGATAAGATTGGTGACCTGATAATGTTTGTGTATTCTATAATGGTCGTGTGATGGTTTTGTATGTGGTGAGTAGAGCTTCTTTTAGGTAAGTTTTGTGTCAAATGTTAGGCAAAAGATTATTTTATCTTTGGCCACTAGCAGAAGTTTGTTTTTATGTGCAAGTGTAGTATCCTACTGTTTTTGTACATTAAAATAAAAAGTTAAACCAAATTGAAAAAGAATTCGTGAATAGTAGCAATTATTATTCAACAAAAGGTGGTCAAAATTTTAAACAAGAAATGTGATGGTCCTCATAAGAAAAACTGTTTTATCATTAAATATAAAAATGTTCCATTGAACTTACAAAAGTGGTGCATATTATTGAGAATATCCATACAAACAACTATTGTTAAACAAAATTTTTTCTCAAGACTTAAAAGAAATTCACAATGAACTTGAAAAAAACTTCAACCAAGAAAAATGACTAAGTTTAAAAATCTTAAAAATCAATTCAATTTAAAATAATTAGTGTATATTGGTTAGAATGCCTATATAAACAATATTTGTTAAACAAACCTTGTTTTAAAACTTCAAATAAAAAATTTGACCAAGAAAAATGAAGTTAAAAAAATTGTTTTTCATAAAAATTCTAATATTTTCAATTAAATTGAAAAATAATTAATGCATATTGCCTGGACAACGGACAATGGACGACAGTTCACTGCCAAAACATTTGCTGCCTTCCTCAAGTATGCAGAAATAAAACCACATTTCACACCTCCCTATCACCTACAGTCCAATGGTGTGGTTGAACGATTCAATGGAACCTTGAAGACCATGCTCCGAAAGTTAGCCGCAGAACAGCCCAAGGATTGGGACCTCTACATCCCTGCGCTTCTCTTTGCCTATCGGGATACTCCCCAAGCCTCCATTGTATGTTCTCCTTTTGAGCTCGTTTATGGACATCGAGTATGTGGGCCCATCACTTTCTTGAGACTGCTGGATTGATCCTAGCCCGTCTAGTGAAGAACGAGAAACGCATCAATACCTCCTTCAAATGAGGCAGCCATTACAAGAGACCTGTCGTATTGCCTGGGAGCACTTGACATAATCACAAGAAACAGCAATACAATATTTTGACCACCGCACTAAGGCTCGACAACTGACACACGGAGAGAACCCTTTCCAGAAGAACTACAAACACCCGAAGATGAAAACATTTTGCCCGTCATCGATCCTATTAAAGACGTATTCGCTGCAACTGCTAGCGTCGTAGAGTCACCTGAAGGGGAACTGGACACACATGAATCTGGAATGCCCCAGGATAAAAAAAAAACTTGGGAAAAATCCAACAGATACCATAAGCAGTCTCCACAGAATCTCCCTGTAATAGGTATCATTTGGTCCCTATGTAGGTAGGTAACCGGAGCCATGACCAGGGTGAATGAAGCTAAAGGCTCTGAAGAGACAATACCATCCCAAAACCCCATGGAAGAAAACCAAAGATGAGTTTTAGCATTTCAGGAACTGGCATCCAAGCTTCAAGATTTATCAATGGTAATAGTTTTGGAAAGGAGAGAGGCAAAGGAATTTAATTCAAGGGGCAATTAAACTAACAAAAATTCTTTACTTTAAAATTTCATCACTTAACTGACTAATTATCACAAGGCTTTAATATACAATGATCAACCCCAGGGGCATGAATCTACCAAGCTGAATTATTTTTCAATCACTTCTTCACCCAGTACACCCTAACTTTCATAAAACTTTCCGCCAACTGACATGGGATGTGCCTTAAACCACAATGATAGGGACTACAGCTTATGCTTCAAAAATTCCACAAATTCATTTGGATCTTTGACAACTTGATTGTACCTATTGTTACTGCAAAAAAACTTTCAATTTTTGCTTAAGACACATCATTGGTATCTCTTCTCTCTGACACATCCACAGAGGAAACTCCCCTGCCAGTGAAGGCACACTTCACTGTCATTCTCACTTCGTTTTCTCCTTGAAGATAGTTTTACTTTAAACAGGATTCTGATCTTGGAGATGAAATTAACAATCAATACTTAAACCAATGATCTTCGTATTGAGACAGGCACTGATATGAAGGTAAGACAGGTTTTCTCATTGGTTACGCACACACAGCTGGGCAAGGAAACAGTCTTGACATGCAGAACTACAACCCTAAGGGGCCTGAACTCAGGGGAGGTCTCCACTTTCATATGAGGAAAAGAATTCAGTCAGGTATTGGTACTACTATAATTATGAAAATTATTCAACCATCAACAGGGTTGTATTTTGGGAATTGTTTCTGTCAAGGATCTGAAGACCTCAAAACCAGAAAATTTGGGATCTTCCCAACCTCCAACATTTCTTCAATCATCAATGATATATCCGAATCCTGACTGCTGTCTCCATGCCTCTGACATAAACCAGCAATGTGGGCAGTTCAGCAGGGTCAAGCATTACTTAGGAGAGCTGAGACAGGAACACTTTGTTCTGAATTCGCTTTGATCAGCTACAAAAATCGGAATTCCCGATTTGATATGATCTTGAGTTCTTCATTTTTGTTTTCAACAAGATTATTGGAGGAGGTACGACATCATAACAGCAACAGAACTTCAACAAATGTCAATCCAATGCACATAATGTGATGGTGGAAGCACTTCATCCAAATTGAGAATTTGAGTTTTTGTGCAAAGATAGTGGTAACATGTATTATACTTATCAACAAAAAATTGAGCAACGTTTATTTCTTTGAATTAGAAGGGAAAATTTGACACAATGATGACTTATATAAATTTTAAATGCCATCTGGCCAATCAATCGAAAGATGTTTCTATACATATAGCCATAATAGCTATGATTAAAGCCTACTTTAGATCCCATAATCACACAAGCAACACTCAGGTAAAAAGCACTGTCAATTGGGGTACTTGAATAATTTATTTGGTCCCGAAATGCAAACTCCAATTTACACATAGCAAGTTTACTAGCCTTTATGTTTATAAGTTTTTTTGTATTTATGCTAGGTTTGGTCAGGTGATGCAAAGTAATGTTTTGCCAATTAGTAAAGAAACATTTAACAGTTAGCCTTTTTCCATCTTTAGTACATTTGGTACCTTCCACAAGGGATATAAACTGGCCAATGCCATTACTACTAATAACACCCAATTTCTTGACATTGTAATGAATAATTATTTTAAATTTACAAGGAAAATGTCTTTCAGTGAAACCAACAAAAATGTTCTGGTCTGTGCAATATAACAATCAGAGCAATGCTTCAGAACTGTTTGCCACAGGCTCCATAATAATTTATCTTTATAAATGTCTCACAAACACCCGGTGCATGATGCGCACTCCCACGCTAGGTGCACACTAGTGTTTTCAACCAACGGGTGACAATGCGCGTGCACGCAGGCGCAACAAACGCATTTTTTATTTTCAATTTCAAGTACAAAACATTTGTTTTCCATCATCTTTCTCTAAAACAATATCATATTTAATTCACGTATCGTCATTTTAACTCGCATTTCAACATTGTAAACAATGAGCAATGAAAGGATTTTAATACATCGTAAACAATGCCATGAGGGGATGAAATGAACACATGGACCAAGCATCTGTCTGACTGAAAGTGCATTCTGTAATGAACAGAACTTATCTATTTAATATATTCAACAAGCTAAATATCATTGAAAACAATTGCTTTGGATACAATATATCACATTACAGGACTATAAATGATAGATACACTGTTTTACAACTTCCGAGTAACCAGCATTGAATTTAATTCACTTGACACCATTGATTGCAACTTTTATATTCCCTTACGTTTAACTAATTTTGGTAATTTTCACATTGATTAACATTTGTCGTATCCTTCAATTTATTTATTTCATTTTCTTTTTAATTCACATGACTTTCGAAGAAAAACAGTGACAATTAAGAACTTTAATTTTATATGAATGCACTTTTTCATGCACATGTGAGAACAATAATACAGTTATATACACAAATCGAGAGACATTCAAAAATTTGTAGTTTTCACATACATATATGTATGTCTGGGAGGTAATGGGTTAGTATTTTAGATGATATACAAGCTTTCAAGTCATTGCCTAACGCCAACGAGGAGGACGACGACATCGGAATTGCTACGACTATGTAGAGCTTTGTTATGTATGCTAGACAAAAATTAAAGAAAATCTCAAGTAACTTTGAGAGTTATTTCATTCATTGTATTTAAATATTTATCTATACTTTAATGAAAACCTTGGTTAATTATGAATTGATTGAAATGTTTAATAGCTAATGTAAATTATATAAAAAATACAAACTTTTCATCAATTTAACTTGATAAATAATTATAATTTAATAACCATGATTCTGTGATTTTTAAAAGCAAACATTAATTTAATTCATGCAAAAAAATTTAACCATGCAATCATTGAAAATTGTTGTTGGTTCTAACTTCTTATAAATACCAATTATTTGAAGAAGAAAAAACAGTTATGCTTAACCGCCATGTGGGAAATGTCAAGTGATTATTCATTTTTCTAATATACAATACAAATGTAAATTTTTAAAAAAAATTTAAAGTTTTAAAAATATAAATAAAAACAACAAAAAAATTCTTTAAATTCTATTGCATTGTATTTATAGTTTTATAAATGCATATTTATTGTTAAATTCTAAAAATTTGAAGAAAAAATATTTTTTTTTTAAACTTGAACCTTTTGTTTAATGTGAAATATTTTACAAGTTCTTTTTCCTCAATTTAACCTTAAATAACAAATAATCTAAAATTATCTAAAAAGAACTAGTGCATTATAATATTCAGTTCAAAAAATTTGATGCAAAATATTAGAAAAACAAACAAGTTATTAAGAAAATTAAGAAAAATTATTTCTCTTCATTTTAATCTTAAATAACAAAAAATCTGAAATTATCTAAAAAGAATTCTATTGTATGCATATTGAATGTTTAGTACTGAAATTTTGATGCAAAAATAAAAACTTGAACCTTTTGTTGAATGTCCAGACAATGACAACGGAAAAGTAACAGCTTAACTTCGTTTCACTTGCTCGATAGAACTCAACAAAAAAAACTTTCTAGTAATGCACCTTATAATTTTTTCCTCTTTCCAAAAATATGCTCTAAACTTCAATGAAAATTCTGGTTAATCATTAATTCAATTGTTATAAAATAAATTATATTAAGTATGAATATTTCTATGTTTTGTTTTAAGTGAACACTGCTGTACAAATGAAAATCGTTCTTTCAAAAACTAAGAAAAATCACAAATTTGTGAAAAAATTCACCCCAAAACATTTAGGAAATTAAAAAACTTTCATATTTCCATCTGATTCAATTTTTAGTAACATCCTTCTTACTTTAACGAAACTATTTCTTTATCAAAAATGATTACTATTTTACATCATAAACAAAATAAATTGAGCTGGAAAAGTCAGGAACACATAAGTAGAATTAGCTTAGATAAGCAAATGACAAGAAAAAAGAAAACAAATTTCAGCTAAGAATGTTACATCATAACAAAATTGTATGTTCTTACCTCATAAAAAATAATTGGTTACCTATTATTTAATTAACTCATATCATAGAGCTACTATGAAAAACATACAATGAAAACAAATTTAGGAAGGCATACTAACATAAGCAATGAAATAAGCCTGATAGGAAATATTTAAAAACAAGCACAAGTAAATGCTACATATTAAAAGCTGTGTTTGTATATTAAAAAATGTCTAAATTGTGTAATTTTTAATACCATTCTATATATTATTATAATAACATTTTTCTAATAAAATCAGCTATAAACCTTTATTAAAAAACTGGTTAATCATGAATTTGATGATAAATTGGCTAAGTCTAAAACTCCTAAAATGTCTATTATTTAAAAGGTATTAACTTTGGCAAAGAAGTCCATCAGGCATTCTACCTTAGAAAATCCAGTTCTTTCATTTGTTTTAAATAAACTCTTCTCTAAACTTTCAAATAAAAATAAAAATCTCGGTTAACCATGAATTTCAACTTTCTAACAAATTCTATGCTTTAATAAGTAAATACTGATTTCACAAAAAAAAAATCCTCAGTGACACCAGTATAGAATGTTATGCTTTCCATTTTCATTTAAACAAATTTTTTATTATTATTTATTTTATTTATTATTATTTGAAAAAATGGCAAAAGAGTCCACAAATCATTCACCGTCCCACCACCAACAACAACAATTAAAGGTCATTTATAGAAACTGTTTTTTTCAAACACAGCTTAATTAATGAATGGAAGAGTAAAGAAAAAGATTGTTGATGATACTTGAGGTAGCAAGACCTTTAAATTATGACAGAATTTAAAAGCCAATTAAAACTTCTTACAAATTCACTTACAATGAAAAATATATTTCAAACATGAACATTTTAATCAAAACTTAATTTTACCTCAATATATTCTCTGTTGATCCAATCTTGATGGATTTGCTGCGTTATTGCTGGACCTCTGCCGGCCATTGCTTCGATTCTAGAAAAGGAATGCAAATAAATTATAGCGCAAAAACCAACTTCATCAAAATTTCATTTGTTGGCATAGAATACTTCCACAAGTTATCTTAAATATAAGAATACTGAACCATACTGAAGACATTGGTATAACCATATAACTGGTTGCATGTAAAATTGACCTTCAATGAATTCTTCTTCTTTTTTGTTCAACTTGCAATGGTATTCATGTTTTACATCTTTTGAAATTATAATTCTTTGTTTATTCAACTTGTGTGAAAAATAAGCTGCAGTTCGTCAATATTGATAATTGCCGAGTCTAATTAGATTGGGAGTTTTAAAATTCATTTGTTGTGTAGGCTTCCTTCTACAAAGAAATCATACTAATTTCATATGTTGAAATCATTCTAACAATAAAATTGTTAGTTCAATGACAGACATAAAAATTAACTTGAAAAAAGCTGAGAAACTTGTTGAAATTTTTTTTGTATAATAGATATAAACTTAAAAATATAGAACATGATTTCAGTATATCTTTAAAAACACTCTATATTGAATGATTCATTCATATATTTAAAATGCAAGTTGTTTCTCTCACAATATTTTATAAGCAAATCAACCGAACAGTAGCATCTGATGTTTTGATTCTCTCTGGATTCATACTGGGTCGTGTCATGCAATGTGCCAAATGAATTTTTTTTAAATCAGGGAATCTAATAAATTTTTTTGAATTGAGTCATTTAACATAGAGTGAAGGAAATAAAATTAATTATTTTGATATAATCGTTTTACTAATTAATTATTTTATGTTAATTAACTGTTCAATACATTATTAATTGTTTAATACAGTAAGTAGTTTTTATAAAATATTATTTATTAACAAATATGTGTACTCAACTGAAGAAAAATAGACAAACCTGAAAAATCAGGGTTTGGTTGAGGCAAAACAATGATTTTGTTTTTATTTCAAAAGTTAGATAAATTATCGAAATAATTCAATAAATCAAACAAATTTATGACACAGAACAATAGTTTTAGGATATGAAACGGTTTGAGTTGACAAACTTGTTTTAACATAAAAATTATAAATCAAATAATTCACAACCAAATTTATGCAACATCCATTAAGGAACAAATACTTGAAGTGATTGCTAGGTGGCAATTTTATCGCTATTTTGAACATTCAGACGATAAGAGTTTTAGATAGGATCTGTTTTCAAATTGTGTGAACTATGAAATATATGTTGAATAGTCATCACTTTGTTAAATTTTCTAGAAAAAGAATTATTCTGCCTCATTATTGGCTAAGTGAAGTTGTATAATGTAAAGATTCTTAAATTTATAGACAGCATATATATTTTAAAGGTATTTTTAAGTATTTTTTTAAATAATCAGAAAATATAAATGTGCCAGGTTTCTAAAAATTTAAGTCTTCTGACACACTGAAACCTAACCTAAATCACAAATAAAGGTTGCCATTAGAGAACTAAAAACCTCCCTAAATTGATAGTACTTTCTTGTTAAATTAATTAAAAGGTCTTGATAAATATGGTAATCTTCCAGTTTAGCGGCTGTTTTTATATTAACAAAATAGTGAAACCAAAAATTAGCCAATACAATACCCCCACATCAATTTTTATTTGAATATTTAAATAAGAGGCACTATAAAAACTCATCAACTGTTAACTAACCCAACTCTCTTGTATGTAAAAGGAGTTTCTGATATGTTGAATGCAGGAAATTTCTTTTGGGAACACGTTACCTACATCAAAATTTATATATAAATTAACTCTCCTCTCCATCTTTGAACTTTTTTCATTAGATGTTGCCAAAATACTGGCAATCTTCAATTTTGATTCCATAATCGAAACTAGATGTATGACAGATCACACACCAAAGCTCGTTTGAATAAAAAACAACCAGTAACTTATGAATTATTAATAAGCACAGTGAAGTTGAAGATCGTTTGTACATAGTAGACAATGTAGGACAACGGTTGGAACAATAGATGCCATTGAAACATTTTATTCTTCCAGTTTAGTAAATATAAACAACAGGCACCATAGGAAGTCACCAAACACCTAATCTGATTCTCACATATTTAAAACAGTTTAATAAAATGAAATTATTTCAATAAATTCAAGTTTTACAGAAAATTCTATTTGAGATAGATCATACATAATACATTTGTTAAATAATTATTGCTGTAAAACCAAAAATAAAAAATGAATTTGTTCGAAAATCATGTTGCTGAAAGTTGAATAAGGCTGTTAGTTCTTGTCACATGCTGTACTGCAAAGAGAGAAATTAATTTGAAAGTTCTAGAAAAACTACTCTATAGCACTGGTGCTTTCGATTGATGCCCATATGTTCATATTTTGATTAATATAACTCAAGTAATAGCTAAAACAAGTCCTTTGTCAAAGAATTATGCACATCAACTGACATGCATACCAACCAACAGATGACATCACCTTTTCAAACAAGCGTAGGCTTCTCCATAAAGCAGTATTTTGTTAGTCAAAATTTGTTGTAGAGCTTCAGATAAACTCACAATGACCTTGGTAAAGAAGTTGAACAAAAAATAAAAAAAATTTATTAAAATAAAATAAATTACTGCATATTAGTTAGAATGCCCATACAAACAAATTTTATGCAAATGTTGTATAATTTCAAATAAACTCACAATGAAAAGTTGAAAAGAAAAAAATATTTTTTTTTATTAAAATCAAAAACTTTCAAATAAATTGAAAGATAATCAGTGCATATTGGTTAGAATGCCCATATAAACAAATGATGTCAAGCAAATTTTGTTGTAGAGATTCAAATAAACTCACAATGAGCTTAGTAAAAAAATTTAACCAAGAAAAGTAATCCTTTCTGAAGTTGAAAAATCTGTTTTTTCATTAAAATCAAAGATTTTCAATTAAATTGAAAAATAATTAGTGCATATTTTACCTAATTACCTTATATTTGAAAATTTCTTGATGAGTAAGTTTTTCTATAGAAATAAAAGGTTGATCTTAACAACATTCACACAATTTTCAATTTTCCAAAAAAGTTTTTTTTTGGCAAAAATAGCCTTCATTAAAATTGTAATATGGTGAAATATGTCTATTAAGCTACAAAGTATTGAAATGAATGTAATGTTAAATTAATTTTAACACGTTATATATCGCAAATTTAAATTTTATGCCCGCCAATATTTTTTGTAATGGTCCTCTCATTTGTATATTTACACTCTGTATGTACGAGAAAGTTGTGTTAGCTAAGGTTAGGTGAGTTTCTGTATTCTTTTTCTTTATAAGTTTCTTTTATAAGACTTTCGAAAGAAAATTATTCCAAAAACTTTATTTCATAAGCAGTTACATTACACACTGCCGAGTTCAAGGCAGTACATTTAGGTACAATTGCATGCTCATTGTAAAGATTTACCACATAAAATAAAAATAAAATAGTTTGCAAAATCATGAATCAAGCCACACTTATCTATTGTAACCATTTTCTATTGGTAATATACTAAAGATAGATAACCTGAACTCCAATCTTCAAGTCCAAGATGTTAGGTTTGTTATTAAAGTTAATTGAACAGTTCAGTTCCAACAACTCTAAAACTGTGTTTCTGGCTGCCTAGCAGACTACTTGTCCCTTTATGCCACCCTGTTGGCATTGCATCAAACAGGGGAAAAAATTCATTCTTCGAAAATTACATTCTGTCAGCTGTTCTCCAAATTCTCAAACTATTTATCTCTTTTTCAATGAAAAACAAAAGTAGGTATAGACTCCTTTTTTAAACTGGATATTAACATTCGTGCAAGTACGTTTAGAAACAACTAACAAGTACAGTAGGGCTGAATGGCTAATTATAATAAACACTATACTTATTTATGTAATTTAAAAAAAATTTAGGACAAGATTCTAAGCAAAAAATGTTCTCTGAAAATTTCTGAAGACTGTTGACGAACTGCCTGTCTGGCAGTGCCGCAGTGGCACTTTCTGCATGTCCACAGTGCGTCAAATGAGGACAATTGTTTTTATTCTTTAAAAATTAGGTCTCATCAGATGTTCTTCAGATTTAAAATTTTGCAGTTATCTATCTCTTTTTTAATGAAGAATAAGAAGTACAGACACTTTTTTTCCACATTGGATATTAATAATGGTGTAAATACATGTATAAACTAGAGGTATGACAGGTCAAACACCAAGGCTCGTCTGAATAAAAACAACCAGTAGTTTATGAATTATTATTAAGCATGGAGAAGGTGAAGATCATTTGTACATAGTAGGAGTTTCTGCTTGCTGCCGGCAACAATAGATGCCATTGAAACATTTTATTCTTCCAGTTCAGTATAATATAAACAATAGACACTAT
>JARUHE010178823.1:0-13811 GCA_031471125.1 Archaeomysis grebnitzkii | reverse complement strand
ATTCAAAACGTTTCACATATTCAAATCGTATCATAATTAGTTAAACACACATTATTATTCGCCATAATTTCAGTATATTTCAGTACTAAACAACGTTTGAATCAAAAATTCAATCAATATTTGGATTTATCTTTACATGTCAATAATAAATTTTCAAGAAATAAGGGAGTCGCCATTTTTACTTCACTTTTTCACAAACACTCATGATTAAAAATAGCCAGTATACATGTATAATGAAATGAATGATATATTGTTTGAAACTAAAAAAAAACATTGTTTTACCGGTAGGCTATATAAAAAAATAATTTCACCCTTTTTATAGATGCAAAACGTGTCCGTACTACCCATAGACTTATAATACGTCTATGGTACTACCACTATATATCTAAACTACTTTTATTTTCATTGGTTTTAATCATAGAAATAATTCTGTAAATAATTTTGGACAATCTAAACTTTTAAAAATTATTTGTTGTATTTTATCTGTTAATAATTATCATTACAGAAACATTCACTGTTTTGCTTCCATCAACCCTTCAATGCTTTCCTTTGACTGGTTGTTACCATAAGGCTTAAAATACGATAGATTCAACATTGAAAACAACACTTATTGAACATGGCGTATACGTCCCTTTAGTTACTAGACGTTAACTTTGGCCTTAGAAAGTATCACTCTCTGTTTTGTTATATTTGCTTGCAAACAATTAACTGAGGTTAAATAAGAGAAAGCTCAGCTGTGCTTTTCTATCTGGGAAAGCTGAGCTTGAAGTTCATGTATGACGTTTGGTTGGTGAGATATTTACATCATTATTTTTATTATTGTACTCATTAATTAACATAAATTTAATTAGCTTAGATTAACCAACGAAAACAACAGAAAGAGTTTAAAAAACAACAACAATAAAAACAAAATGCTAATGAAAATAATAATAACCAAAACAACGAAAAACTTGATTCAAATGATTCATAATTGATGAAAACAATAAATTAACAATGAAACCACCAATACTAACGACGAAAATAACAACAAAATCACCGAGAAAAACAACAATAACAACGTAAACACCACCAACAACAACAACAAAAACAACGAAAAAACAATAAAAACGAAAACAACAGGAATAACAACAACATCAGCAACGGTAATTTATTCAAATGATTAATTATTGATGAAAAAATAACAATAGCAACGAAAACACCAACCCTAACGAAGAAAATAACAGCAATAACAACTAAAAAACAACGAAAATTACAACATTAATAAAAAAAAACAATAACAACGTAAAAGCAACACTAAAAATGAAAACAACCACAACAACAACAGCAACAATAACAACAAAAACACCAGTAATAACAACAAAAACAGCAACGGTAATTTATTCAAATGATTCATTATTGATTATAACAATAAAAATAACAACGAAAACACCAACACTAAAGACGAAAATAATAACAATAACAACGAGAAAAACAACGAAAACAACAACACTAACAATAAAAACAACAATAACAACGAAAACAACAACAACAACAGCAACAGTGATTTATTCAAATAATGCATTATTGCTGAAAACAATACCATTAACAACGAAAACACTAATACTAGCGATGAAAATAGCAACAATAACAACAAGAAAAACAACGAAAACATCAACACTAACAATACAAGCAAAAACAATAAAAACAATACTAACATTGAAAACGAACAAAAATAACCACGAAAGCAACAACAATAACAACGAAAACACCAGCAATAACAACAAAAAAAAGGAACGGTAATTTATTAAAATGATTCATAATTAATGAAAACAACTAATACAGATAAAGATTTTAATTCTAGTGTGAAATTGTAAACACATTTGTTAGCTAATGTGAAAATAGTGTAATAGTCCTAACTTTATTTAATAGCATTTTAAAGTCATTTAAAAAAAACATTCAAAATAATGCTACAAGAGTCTGAGCATAAAATATAGTTTTACAAGAACTACACAGAGAAAAGTCGAGGGTCATTTTCCCTATTTAGTTTAGAGTTGCCAACATGGTGTATAACAGTATTTTTGTCCTTCAAGATTTCTTCGTCATCTTTAACCCAAAAATTAGCCTAAAACCGATCAAAAACGAACGTTTTCTTTTAAATGAAAAAATATTTTTTAGCACCCTGGTGGCCAATATTTAATCCTTTTTACTTAGAATTTCATCACTTTGGTAAGTTAAATATGAATAAGATGGTTATTGATTTTTTTAAATTTAAGTTATTATTAAAAACTATTTTAAAAAAAATGTAATAATTTATCACCATAAAGAGTAAGTCTCTGTTAGCATAACACGGGTTGTAACTTATATTACCCGATTTGTATTGTTGTTTAACTAAATCGAGTCATTCCAATGATAATATTTTGTCAAACTTTTTAATTTAAAAATTTCGTACAACCATAACCAACACGCAAAGAGCAAGAAAATAACACCCACAGTTTAATTATTTACAATGTGAAAAGTTTAAAATAGTTTCAATTAGTTTAAATTTAATTTTTAAGAGAACGAACTTCATTTCAAAAATACAACAAGACGAAATTATTTCAAACCAACGCGACGCCGACTCTACTACAGGCCTCTGCTAGTCGTAATCTCAACCGACTTTTTTTCAATTTAATTTTGAATTATAAACGTATCATATATTCAAATCGTATCACAACGAGATGAAAACACATGATTATTAGCCATAATTCTAGTAAATCTCAGTACTAAACAACGTTTGATTCAAAAATTCAATTAAAATTTGGATTTTCCTTTACAAGACGATCCACTTTCTGAAATAAGGCGAGCTATCATTTTTATTTCACTTTTAAAATTACTCATGATTAATAATAGCCAGTATATATTTATAATGAATGATTTATTGTTTAAAACTAAAACAAAAACATTGTTTCACCGTTTGTATAGATATTTATAAACAAAGTGTCAAAAAGGTGTTTTTCCAAGAAATAAAAACAGATTTTGAGATACTACTTCGTACCAAAGCCTCGAATGTTGCTAAAAAAGTACAAAAATTTAAGGTAAAAAATAATTTTATTCTTGAATTTTGCTTTTTAGCAACATATAGGAAAAACTAATATCTATCATTATTTTTAAACACTTGTATATAGGCCTATCAATCTTATTGTATTATATATATCTCACTAGATTGCAACTTTTTGCAAAGTAATTTTTCTAAATAAACCCCTATTACGCCTATATTAATATCACATTTGATTATGTCTGGCAAAAAATGAACGGCCTTCGCCTGGCACATTTTTCATCATTGCCATTTAAAACCATATTTGGAATTTATAAAATCATTTATTTGTACATTTTGTAGATAGGCATAATTTGTTATTAAAGATAATGATTTCTTTTTTATAAATACATTAGATAAATGTATTTGTTATTAAAATATTGTTTTATCATTTAGTGTTATCGTTTATCTTTACTTACAGTATAATAGCTTAAGTACTAAAACAAAGACAATTGTTTATCAATGTGGTTCAATTTTGATTGAATCAACGTTGAACTGAAATATGGATGTGTTTGTAACCCGTCACGATACGATATGAAAATATGTGAATTGAATTCGAAAAAAGTCCGTTGAGATCAGGCCTTTACTTGCCATGAAGTTTTGACTATTACAAAAAACTTTTGGAAACATCATCAAGGTAATATTTTACAAGCACCGATGAGCACAAACCAATTCCATCCAAAATAATACTATTTCCAACCTCGTCATTACAAGACCTCATATAGGGAAAAAACAACCCATGTTAAATTCTAACAGAAAAATAAAAATAGGACACGTAAATGTAAGTTCTATGAGAAGCGATAGCAAGCTCGAAGAAGTAAAATCTTAAATAAGACATTCTAATTTTGATATATTTTGCATTAATGAAACTTGGTTGGACACATCAATATGCAATAGTCTAATGCATATTGAAGGCTTCAACCTAAATAGACAAGATTCCCAAAAAAGGAGGAGACGTATGCAGATTAGAGGTGTACCGAAGCCAGAATTTTGCCGAAGCCGAGGCTTCGACCGAAGCCACTTTGCTGAAGCCAAAGCTTCGGCTGAAGCTTAGGCTTCGGCGGATATTGCAGGCGTTTAATATAGACTATGAGCATATAGCCTTAATATATATTATACTACTTGAGGATCATTTTTTGAGGACATAGATAAAAGGGTATATTATACACTTCAGATTTATAAATACAAGTCAATGAAGAAAGAAGTTAACTTGTTTTTTATTGATATATTGAATACATATATATTTCATATATATATTAAATAATAATTGCTCTAAAAAATATTGAGGCTACTTCTGAAAAAAAATTAGTTGATAAACGTCATAACAACGCAATAATTTCAATAAACTTAAGTTTTAGAAAAAAATGATTTAAGAGACATTATACATATCTGTCACATATGTTAAATGATCGTTGCATGATATTTGCTCTCAAATAAAAAGTGTTTAGTCTACTTTTGAAAAAAAACACAAGTTGGTAAACTCCTAACCTTAACAACTCATCGAACAGCGCATTATGCCTCTGCCAAAAAAATTATTATATATAAAATATCTGTAAAATAAAAATGAAAGAAATCAATATTTTACTGGCAATTTTTCTTTGGACAATATTGGTTAGACTTACGTGCAAAGTAATTAATGTTCATAGCTAGTAATCCATGAACTGAATGGTTCAAATGTCTCGTGACTTACAAAAAATGATCAAAAACATTGTTTTTTTTAGAAAAACATCGTTATATCAAAAATTAACCTTGGAGACTATTTATGTATACTTTATTTTATTTCCAATCCATTGATGCACAAATAAAAACAAAGTATGAAAACAAATTTGTGAACAGTTTTTGTATCTCTACAATCAGAACTTTCAATCAAAATAAGGCTATGTTCAAAAATGGCAAATTTCATGAAAAATATAATAATAATAATAATAATTAAAATCACTTGTATAGCGCAAAGTATGAAATAAAAATCATTCGCTCAAATGCGCTTCACATATTACTCACTTAAAAACAAAAAATAAAACGTATAAAAAAAGGTAAACTAAAATTGAAGTTAAAATGGGTGCTCCGTGATTATTTTACTCTATAGTATTGAAAAGATGTGACTTTGATAATTTTTTGAAACTATTTATATGTGTGGTTGATTTAATGCTATTGGGGAGTGAGTTCCAAAGATGTGGTCCTGTATAGTAAAATGATCTCTTGCCTATGTTAGTTTTTGTTCTAGGAACTATGAGCTGATTGGTATTGGTAGAACGTAAATTTCTTGTAGGTGTATATTTGTGGATGTTTTCTGATGTATATAAGCTATATTTATATATAGTCTATATATATATATGTATATATACATGTTTGAGTAATGCGGATACAGATTTTCTTTGAGACATGTTTTATTAAATATTATTGCATATTTGCAATTTATTAATTTAATTTCGTCCTTTTCTAATTTTTTTAATGACTGTATATTTGATTAAGAGGCAAGTTAAAAAAGAAGTTAACAAACGTAATTTTTATTGCTTATATTGTTTCCTTAATAAACAACAAAAATTACTTAAGTCAACCTCATTTTTAACTTTCCTCTTAATCAAAAACAGTTATTAAGAAAATTAGAAAAGGACAAAACAAAATTAATGAATTGTAAATATGTAATAATATTTAATAAAATATGTCTCAAAGAAAATATATATATATATATATATCCTCATAACTATATTAAGAAACACTTTCGTAAGGTATACAAGGAGCAAGAAGGAGAAAAGAAAGATGCATACAATGACCGTATTTTGAATATCGAAAAAGGGACTTTCACGGCCTTTTTATTCTCGTATTTTCTGGTGGCATGGGCAGAGAACGTGAGGCTAATACAAGGAATATAGTTTACTATCATGTCATCAATTTCGTCCGAATCAGAATTGTCTTTTTGAAATCCATTCTAATTTCTGTAAAAGGAATCGTTGGTAAACATGAATTAACACTTTAACCGTTTCTTGTAACACCGGTTACATAAGATGGAGTAAGCCATCATACGTATGTATCACCGGTGTTACAAGAAACGGTTAAAGTGTTAAAGACTAATGTTGTATCTCAAATATCGTTCAGTCTGATCCCATAAGATACTTGTAACATTTTTATTTAAAGGTCTTCATTAGATAATATTGTTTTAATCAACAATCCAAATTGGTTTTTGCAAATCTTTCTTGTTGTAATACCAAATTAAGAAGTAATTATAGCTTATATCTTTATTATAATTATGGTTTTAAAATAAAGCCTTATTAAAGTTAATAAAAGATAAATGTTAAATAAAACATTTCAAACCATCTCTGAATAATATAAACTACTTAGTTATCATTGAAAATATTTTCAACTAATAACAAAACTTGTCATAAATTTTAGTATTTTTTCATTTAGTAACTTTTGTAAAACACAAAACATTTATTCTAACTTCATTAGAGTCAACTGTCAGAGAGCAAAAATGTAAAGTCTTCCCAGACAGCAGCAACATTTGACCCAGATCCGTTTACTATGGCGTGCCAGAGCACTGGCAAACGGCTCAGGCTCATGTCTGTTTCGGCTATGGCATGCCGGAGGCCTAGCTAACACTGGCAAACAGACTTGGCCTAAGTCTGTTTTCGCACTTGCAAAAAGATGGTATTGGAACTATAAACATTGATATATAGGTGTGAATAAGATCATATAAGTTGTTATTCTTATTATTTATAGTTTATAAAACTGACAATGCATATACTAATGATTTTTATACGCCTATTAAAAAAATAAAACAATTCAAAATTTGAAGTGATTTTTATTAAATTAAGTGTCAAGCCATAAGGGTGTTATTCTTCACTGCAATTTATGGTTTCTTTTTGTAATAATTATACTTTTTTGTTTCATATGTAAATATATTCTTGTTTTATTTATTTTGAAATTAAAATTTTAAAATTTCTTAATCAGGTTTAAAAATAAAACTGCATATGCTTTGATTTAAAAATGTCTAAACCAGATTATATTTTCATATTATGCCTGAATAAAAAATCTCAAATCATTAAAATTGAAAATATTACAAAGAAAAACAACATCTTCACAGAATAGATGAACTGTTGCATAAGAAAATATAAAGAAAAATAAATTTTAAAAATATGAATAGGCCTATGTTCACATTTTTGAAAGAAAATATAATGAACAATTATCTAATTTATTGAAAGCTTAATTTCTCCGGTTTCGCCTCAATTTCCGCGTCTGTCCCAGACCTGTACCGGTGCGCATGCCAGAGCTGTCCCAGGTACCTTATGTAGATCTAGGCCAGATCTGTCTTGCTGTGTAGGAGGTATCAAACTGATCCATCACATGAAAGGAATAAACTTCACGAATATTTTCGCACCCAAATATTTTTTCTCCAATTCATGATTTTTATAGTGAATCGCGATGAGTTTCTCTCCAGTGAGTAAGAAATTTCTTTGGTGAAAAATAAAGTTTTCCTATGGAGAAGTAACTCGCATTCAAGAAACCTCGTCATAAATTTCAGAAGCATTTTCTTTTTTGGAAAGATCAATTTAGAAAAGAGTGGTGCGAAAAAAAAGACAAGACATTTATTCTTTTTTTATTTATTATTTGGCCCCAATGGACCAGGCTATGGGTGCAATGCACATTCACCGCCGGTGTTCCCAAACGGTCACCCATCCAAGTACTAACCAGACCCAACGTTGCTTAACTTCGCTGATCGTACGGAAAGTGGTGTTTCAACGTGACCAAGGCCGTTGACGAGCAAGACATTTAAGGAAGACTCTTTACTCACCCTAAAAACAAGATCGCCAATAAACCTAACATCTCTAGACTTTAGAATGGAATCACCTTGAACAACATTTCATTTGTGGCTGATTAACCCTCACCGAAATCTTGAATAGTGGCCAAGCCGTGGACGGCATTGATATCAAACTGGAGTAAACGGCAAACTTATATTTCTGTGAGAGCCATACAAATATAGATATCCACAGAAAGTGAACCCTGCACATCGATTAGCCAAGGAGAAGTTTTACCATTTATGTAGGCTGTATGGTGGGGATACTATGGAACCTTAATCAGTCTTTCCAACAAGGCAATGCTTTAGAACTATGTTTGCCACAACCCCCATAGGAATTTCTATTGGAGTGGACAAGTGGAAGCCTAAAGTATTTGCCTGCTTTCCAATAAAGGGGGACAAATGGACAAACCTAGAAAGACAAACCATTCATACTGAATCGGTCAAATCTGAGCTACATTTTTGGAAAGGAAGTGTATTTATTACAATAAGAAAATGATCACACCCGAAATGTGCAGTGCTTACCAGATACTTCATTCAGAATATATTTCTTGGTTATAAAAAACAAAAGAAATTCAACAATTTATTGAAAGAAAATATATTCAATGGCTACTATTAAAATTAAAAACAATTTAACATATTGTCTTTTATAACTGAAGATAATTTTCTAATAATACATTTGTATCAAAAATATTGATATTTTAAGTTTTTACACAGTATATCTATCTTACATTAAAGAGTATAAATTCAGCGTATCTTATCATAAACACTTGTTTTATAAAAATATAAGTTTTTATCACAGCAAGTATTACTACAATTGTATCACAAACTTTGGTTTTGAACAAAATGAATGGGAAATTATTACAATTTTACAAATTTCATATTGTTTAGGTTTATATTAACCAAAAAGGTAGTTATGAGATCTAAGTATAAGGTCTGAACAGTTGGTATATTTAAGTAAAAGGCGAAAAATGTATTCATTTATAAAAATGAAAAAAAAATTGGGCAGAGGGACCAAAAGAAATTTCAAATTTCTGGAACAGTTTTGAATTGAATTAAGACGCGGTCACCAAGGCAAGCCTGACAAGATCTTGCCAGAACGGACTCTATGACCACGGCCATACATTTTTAAAGATCTAGTTGGGTTCTTGAACGAACTTTTTTGTGATTCAACTTTTCTTGATTTAAATCTCATTGATACAATGTTATACAATTTTGATTTAATCAACTTTTCTTGATTTAAAACTTATTGACACAATGTTATACAATTTTGATTTAAATCAAAAACAGTTTATTCAAATCAAGAATAAGTGTGTTCGAAAATACAACTATAAAAAATAGACAAAGATTTTGTATATTACTAATACCACTTAATTTTCAAATGATAAAATTATATATTAACAATAAAAACATTACATTATATAATAATAAATAAAATGATGCATATAAATACTTTAAAAAATAAATTAAAACCTTATCCTATATATTATTTTTTTAAATCTTATTGATGGACAATTGCTTAAAAAATTGTTGTGATGTACACTTTTAAAATATATTATTATTTATTCTACAGGTTTATGATATACTTTTTTGCATCTTTCCAAATTATTGCTCATGAAAACATTGTCAAACAAATATTTAGAACATATTGTAATACTGTAAACTTAAAAATTCGGTTGAACATTGGGATGGGACCAATTTCACAAAGAAAATCATAAAATTATTACAAATATTTTAGTTAAGATTTCCTAATTGTAATTGTGGATTGAAAATCTACAAAATATAATCTAGCTTGAAACACCAAACTATTCGAAAAAGAAAAAGCTAACGCTATTTATTTGTTAATTTTTGTAACTTACATGAATTGTCATAAAATCTAAAAAACATTTAGGTTATGTTTTTTTTAATTCTTGCATGATGTTAAAAAGGGTATGATTATTTCACATTTAAAAAAAAATTCTAATGATTTGCAGAACCATTTAATTCTGAGAGAAGTTGTTCATTCCACACATTAACCAAATTCTAAATTTTAGGAGTCATTTAATTTGTGAATTAAAGGAGCTTACACAATAAATAAGTTCAACAGAATTAGTTGAACTCTGTCACAAATTAAATGCAATGTAGGAAAAGACAGACTTTCTCTGTAACTATGGAAAAAATATGTGAAAATTAAAATTAATTTTAGTTTTTCTCAAAAATGCACATCAGGCTGAAAAATTGTAAATCTTGAGTAATAAAAACAGAAATATAAATTATAAAAGACTAAAACATAATTATTTCAGTTTTGATTTTTTGGTAAATTTATGTCACCTATTGACATAATGTTTAAGTAATCTAATAAAATAAATGAAGAGTTATAAACTTACAGCAAGAAAACCAAAGTTTCTCATTACTATAAACAAGAAATTGTTTTGAAATAAAATAATAAAATTATATACTAAAAATAAAATAAAAACTAGATTAATTCACTGGCACAAATCACACAAACATAAATGACATGAATAATGAAATAAATAATGCAAGATAAAACTATTCAACAAGTCGTTCGGATAACTCGGGGTCGCCATTTCTTTTCTTCTTCACGCACATCACGACACCTCCGACCAAGAACAGCAAAACTGGCAACCCTAATCCCAAACAAATGATGATGATCACAGTCGAGGATAAACCTTCATCTGGAGGAGTTCCAAAGCCCATAGAAGCAACCCTGTAAAATTAAGTGCATTTAAATATTTATTCTCTAGAGATAAAAATTTAAAAATTATGTTTATGTTTATCATTCACAAAGTACTTTTTTTTATGAAATTTTACTTATTTTTATCACCAAAAAAGTACTATTTTATGAAGTTTTACTTATGTTCATCATCCACAAAGTACTTTTTTATGAAATTTAACATATGTTTTTCATACACAAAGTACTTTTTTTTATGAAATTTAACATATGTTTTCATACACAAAGTACTTTTTTTATGAAATTTAACAATGTTTTTCATACACAAAGTACTTTTTATGGAGGTGGAAGAATTTAAGAAAATTTACATCACTGAATAAACTCAACACCTCTAATGGTAATCAGTTCTAGCCAAGTGAAACTTTTACCAAAACGAGCAAAAACATTTACTCACCATAAAAGATAGTTTGTTTCCATATAAAACCCGTCTTTTGTATGTCCGAATGACAGCGTTGTGCTGGCACTCACAAGAGTAGTTGGTTCGCCAAAGAAGGCGTGAACTAAAGAGGCGGAAAGAGAAGCGTCCTCGTTGTCGGTGGTGTTTTGCAGCGGGTCGATATTCACAAAAGTGGAATTGTTAAAGTCTCTCTTCTGATTAAGGTAAGCAATGGGACGCCATTGCAGATACCCGCCTTCTTTTTTCGGATCTTCAGCATCATTTGAAGCAATTTCATTCAACTGAAACAAAAAAATTGATGGAATTTACATTTAAAAATCAAAATTTTTTCATAGTGGCTGATGCAGATTCAAATGAAAACTAAACTAAACTATGTTGCTTCAATTTTTATTATAAAATTAAACTAGACCATTTATTTTCATTACTCTGTTGCTTACAATTGCCATTCATTGTAGCTTTCTAAATACATTGCTAATTATGAATGATCAGCAATCTCGCATAAAGTAAAAAAAAAAACCTTTTTTGTTAAATTTTCTATTTTGGTTCTATCTCTATAAATATTAATATTTAAAAAATAGTATTGGTTATATGGTTATAACAGAAAACTTTGGTTAATTAAGTTCTCTGTCACTATTAAAATAAGGCAATTTTAATATTTATGACCTTCTGAAGGAAGGAAAGAAAATAATGTAAGACTCGATAAAGATGAGAAAAAGATGAACAATCAAAAACTTGCAAATTTCAAATAAAACTAAGCAAAATACGAATTAATTTAATTTTTTTGAAAGAAAAACTCACATGAAACACTCCAGGACTAAATTCATCATCGAGAGATTTTTTATTCAACAAGTCGAAGTGAGAAGTATCTTGTGAGTCGCTGAAGAAGAACATTTCAATTGCATATCTTGGTTGAGAAAAGCCGGAAATATTTTTCCATGTTGGTTCATCATTGCTTAAAACACTTCCACTCAAATTTAAAAACAAGTTTTCCAAAGAAATTTCGAATTGCATCGATGTTGGCGTAGTCAAGAGTTTCGGTAGAACTTTACTTCTTCCATTTTCAGTATATATGGATAACTAAAAAAATAATTGAGGTCACAATGTTATGTTCAGATAACATTTACATGGAACAATTTTTTTCAAATTAAAGCTCAAATTTAATAAATTTAGCCGGCACAATTAATCTTAGCATAATTGGATCGACAATAGCACAAGTAAGGTAAGCTCTGTTATTTGAATGCAGGTTACCTCACTTGTGCTATTGTTGATCCATGTAATAGCACAACTGAGGTAAGCTCTACTTTATTTGAATGTGGGTTACCTCACTTTTGCTATTGTCGAACCATATAATAGCACAAATAAGGTAAGGTCTACTTTATTTGAATGTGGGTTACCTCACTTCCCTATTGTCGATCCAAATAATAGCACAAGTGAGGTAAGCTCTACTTTAATTGAATGTGGGTTACCTCACTTGTGCTATTGTCGAACCATATAATAGCACAAGTGAGGTAAGGTCTACTTTATTTGAATGTGGGTTACCTCACTTGTGCTATTGTTAATCCAATTATTGTTAATGTCTCACCTTCAGTTTAAGTTTGGTTCCATTCTTGAGGATTTCATTTCTGAACTTAAGCGTTTCCAAAACAAGTTCATTGTCCTTCGCCCCAGATGCCGGCATCCAATCGAAATCTTTCATCGGTATCTTGATAGAATTGTCGACATCCGTGTCAAACTTTCCATCGTCATTAGTATCATTAAATAATATGATCTGAAATAAAGAAAGTAAAATGGCCGTGATAATGACTATAAAAACTTCCGTCTGGTTACGGATAACTAAACAATCAATGAAAAAACAACATAATTAAACAGCTAAATGAAAACTATGAAAATACAAAAACAATTACAAATTTACTTTTATTATCTCCCTTGTAGCATCTATCCCTAGTTAGTGGCTGGCCCTTGTCTTTTAGTCACGATTTAGTGGCAATTCTATGACTCCCTTGGAAAATAGCCAAGAATTAGCCAATATAATGCAACTAGGGTCTACTTACTAATTGCCTTTGGGCAAATACCCAACCAAACTATCGGGTGGCTCTAGGCTCCAGAGGTGAAACTAAGTTGATCAGTCTGTATTGGTTTGTTTAGATGTTTTAAAAAATATTTTATCTCCACAATCAGAAATGTCGATCAATAATGGTGTTACAAGGTGACAAAACAAACATCAAATGAAAATAAACTTTAAAATTAATTTAAATAAACTTTAAAATATTTAAACAAACATTCAATAAACATTAAATAAACATTAAATAAACATTAAATTAACATGAATTAAACATTAAAATAACATCAATTAAATATTAAATTACCATTAAATAACATTAAACATAAAATTAAATTAAATAAATATTAAAATAGACTTAAATAGACATTAAACTAACATTAATTAAACATTAAAATAAATTTAAACAAATATTAATATAAATTTAAATAGACATTAAAATAACATTAATTAAACATTAATTAACATTTAATTAAACATTAAACAAATATAAATAAACTTTGAACAAATATCAAATAAACCTTAAACAAACATTAAATAAACATTAAACAAACCTTAAATAAACCTTAAACAAACATTAAATAAACATTAAATAAACATTAAACAAACATTAATTAAACCTTAAACAAACCTTAAACAAACATTAAACAAACATTAAATAAACCTTAAACAAACATTAAACAAACCTTAAACAAACATTAAATCAACATTAAACAAACATTAAACAAACATTAAATAAACATTAAACAAACATTAAACAAACCTTAAACAACCATTAAA
>JARUHE010178712.1:0-13812 GCA_031471125.1 Archaeomysis grebnitzkii | reverse complement strand
ATACAGCTGTACTTGATGTCTTGATCTGTGCATGTATGATATTGAAAGCGTTTTGCCAGTTGTTTGTAGTGGAAACGCAGGTAGAAAAATTTAAGGTCTCGCTAAATTTATTTATAATGATGTTTAGCAACCATTGGTTGTCTTTTGTGGTACCATTTAGGATTTGCCTGAAGAATTAATATTGTTTTAAGGTTTTATTCAGTGTCTGTGCACTTGTGGCAACAAACCAAATAACAATGGTTAATTCCAAAAGGTGGTATCTTTGAGGGTATAGGTTAAGTCCTAGGCTGGCTTCAACATTATTATAAACATTACCACCAACAATAAATGTATCAACAAGAGTTGGAAAGTAATTTTTAAAATAATTACTTATTTCTCAACCAGTGAAATGACTACCCTCAGCATCAATCAACTATTCTGGTCTTTGGCCATTCACTCTTCTTACCTAGAATCTGATTAATAAAATTCCATGTTTTCCTTACATCACCATCAAGTCCAATATCAGAAATCATTCAGCCCATTGGTGTTGCATGCCGCAATGGCATGCTCACATCATTATCTGATTAGGTTTAGAGTAGTTTGTAAAATTTAAAAACCTTAACATTTACTCATAGTGGTTATGCTAAAGTTCTCGATAACCTTATGTACTAAAATGATCATCCATTTATTGCATGAAATGCTAAATAATTACTAGGGTATTTTTAATAATTACTAGGTTATTTTTAATAATTAGTATTTAGATATATTTTGAGAATATTACTCTTTGGAGTGATTTTCTTAGGTTTGTTTTGATATGTGTTTGCATAAAGATTTATGTGTGAGAGGTGCTTATCAAATTCATTCATAATGTTGATTGATAATCTTGATTTGTGTTATCAGTATTTCTTCTTTGAGATAAATACTTTTGTTTACAAAGAATGTATTTGAAGTAAAATGTATCTTATTTGTTTAAGCTTCAAGTTAATATGTTGGC
This sequence comes from Archaeomysis grebnitzkii, assembly GCA_031471125.1. Classification (NCBI taxonomy): domain Eukaryota; kingdom Metazoa; phylum Arthropoda; class Malacostraca; order Mysida; family Mysidae; genus Archaeomysis; species Archaeomysis grebnitzkii. Next base: position 12,839 of record JARUHE010178712.1, on the reverse strand, counting down.
TTTTATACTGTTGTATTATTGTTCTATATTTCACATTTTCATTTGTTTAGGTTAAATTATTTTTATTCATTATATTTTATTATCTATCAAATCTCTTTGTGTGAGCTTAAGTCTTAAAAAATGTAAGTAGCTTTGGAGTAATGATACCAATGTAATATTTATATTCCTAGCATAAATAATTTTGATCAGTTTTTACATTTTTTTCTGAGCATAATTAATTTAAAAAAGTTTGCATAAGTGCATTCAACATATTAGAAATTAAGCAGTTTAAGAATTAATTAAATTGAAAAAAATTTTATTATAACTGAATTATAAGAAATATTGATAACATTTTTGTGGTAAAATCATGCTAAGCTTTTCTCTTGCACATCCAAGCATTAAAATTGTTGAACAAAGCAATTTTTAACAAATAATGAACTTAAAAATGAAGTAAAATTCATTCAACCCTTATAAAAACATTTTGTAGATTACATTATTGATCAGATAAATAGAATTAAAATTAGTTGAACAATTATTTTAAACATGCAATAAAATATATATTGTAAATATATCTCAAATTGTTTATTTAAAATTTTGATGTATTTTTTGTAGTTTGTTTTAATATATCACTAAATTATATTTGCATAGTAAATTTTGTGTTTATATAATTCAACCTTCTATTTTAAATGTCCAATGAACTTTAAGAATGGCCACTACTACTTGTGAGATGTAAAGCAGAAAGAATTATTATTACTTACAATTCTTTTAACTTAGTTCATGCCTATGCTTACATACATAACAAATGGTTTAAAGATGTGGTTTACATTTACTACTTGGCATAAAATGTTGCAAAAAATTAGTCATTATGAAAAGTTTATTTTGTAAAATATTATATTTTAGTGGATCGCACAGGCATTACACTTGACTATTATAAAAGTGTGTACTTTTTTCTGTACTTTCTTTTGTACCTTCTTTTGTACTTTCTATGTGGTTTTATATAAAAAACAAAACTTTTCATCAATTAGCGAAGCTGAGCAATATTGAGTTTGGTTAGTACTATGTAATGTGACTTGAAATACCAAATGATATTGAATTACAAATAAATAAATAAAATTACCTTTGAAATTTTTTTGTGTTATTGAATCTGGAATTAAAAAACAAGATAGGTGTAGCATTTTGGACTAGAGAGCAAGACGTTTTGATTATATAGTTTGAAAACATTTTTTAGCATTTATCCAAAACTGTAGTTAGTAGGTTCTATTCAATCATAAAATTAAAATTAACAAACTTTATGAAATACTTTGTGGGTAAGTATCAAATTATTGGATTTTTCTGCAACATTTGCTAGCTACATCACACGATTGAGGTCCTGAGATCATTCAAAAGGATACATTTTGTAAAAGTTTTTAATTTGTGGAGAAGTAATGTTTATTTTTTAAACCAATCCATAAATTACATTTAAAATACTTGCTTAGTTTTAAGGTTTGATGCATTTTGTTATAGTAAAATTATTCAAGATAAGATGTGTTTAGTTTAACTAAAAAGTATTTAACATTTGTTCAGTTGAAATGTCTGTTTATCAGTCATTGTTCTTTGAGAACCAAATGCCAGGTCTACTGCAGGTTGGTTTCAAGGTATGAACACATAATCTGGCAATCAACATTTTAACATCCAAGATTTACTTTTTTGTTTTATTTGTTATTATTTTCTATTAGTTTAATTTCCTTAGTGTTATCATGTTAATATTTTAATTTGGGAAAAAGTTAATAGTTACATATTTTCTAAATCATAATACTGAATGATTAAACTTCGTTTACAAATAGATTAGTTTTGACGTATTCAGGAATGTCTTAAATTAACCAATAATGTTTTTATCCCAAAATAATTCTTGTAGGTTTAAAAAATAAAGTTTTAAAGAATGTTTATTAATGTATATTTATGTATAAAAAAAATAATAAGATTTCATGTTTTACTGTAGTTATTTAAAACTAATTTTCCATATTTCATTAACTTCTCTAACATTTGTTTGTTTAGAACTACATTTTATTAAAAATAATGATAAATTGAATGTTCTTTCACTTGATGGAACTGCATTCAAATATTTTTTGGAATTCTGAAGTATTGTAGACTTATGCATATGTCTAATCTGCCAACAATTTATCAGCTTTACTCGGCATCTAATTGTTTTTTTTTTAAATTTGTGTTCACTTTAAACTAATTGCAAGAAATCTCATTACTGGTAGAATGTACTGAATAACACTTTTTTGTTTAGTTTATTTTTGAAAGTCATTTTATAAACACTGAATGTTTTCAGTAATGGCTCATGCATAATGCAGTTAAAATAACAAGTATATTTTTTGAGTCTTGGATTTTTTCACATTTTCTAATTACAAAGTGAATCTTACATTTTATGAAGAATTAAATTAGCTTGATTAAACTAAGCTTAAATTCTTATTGGTTCAGCCTAAATGAATGATTTATGCACTGCTATTTGTTTTCAAAATTATAAGGGAAGTAAAATTTCTTCAAAGATGTATTCATTTCAAATTATCTTTTCGCTAAAAACCAAATATGAGATTGTGGGGAGTTGTATACAGTTAAGCCAAACTCATTTAAAAGTTGCTTAAAATATTTTTTATCTACTGAAAAATGTGTATGACCTTTGAGAAACAATGGGGTGAATGATTTCTGATATACTACTGATGTATTACATTTTTAGCTGTAGATATTCATTGCATATTAGTTCTTTAGCATTAAACTAATATTGAGAGTTATAGATGGAGAAATTACAACCTAGAATGCCTTCTACTGATATTAACTTGTACATTTAAATATTATGGAAATAGTTTTCATTACATTAAATGTTTTATGTAATAGTTGTCAAATTAAAATATTAAAAAATAATATTAATAACATGATTATAGAAGTGATAAATCATTTTAAATTATTATTTCATAAATATTGTTTAATTCGATAAAATATTCTCATAGAACATTGAAAAATCCTAAGCTCCCACCAAGTACTTGAGAAGTTTTCTTGATTTTATTTTTTATTAAAATATGTTAGCAATTTTTTTTATTAGTTATTTAACATTGATCTATTAAAAACATTACAAAGTACAATTTTGAAATATAAAACTAATATACAAAATGAGTATTAAGTTTAGATACATTACCATATATAGTTGAAAGTTAATTTGTACAAAAACACTCTCAAAGAGTATTAAATTTACAAATAAAAACTGCATCTCAATAAGATTAGATTTTTTGTTTATTTTTTAAGTTTCAACTTTTTAATTTTTTTTCCTGTAAGTTTTTGTATAGAAAAACATGCTGAAATAAATTTATCAAACTTAAACTAGAAACAACACAGCAAAGATCTGGAATTCTGCAGTAGACCTACCAATTTTATACAAGAAAATCTTATAAAATGTTTAGACGAACCAAATGAACAAATGTTACTTACTGCTGGATGTGTTAAGATGTCATATTTTACTAACTGATGAATTTATTGCACAGATAATCAAGAACAATGAGAGTTGTTGGCCTTATTTCGGGTGGCAAAGACAGCTGCTACAACTTGCTGCAGTGCATCGCTGCAGGCCACGAGATAGTTGCCCTCGCCAATCTGTCGCCCAAAGATGCCGAGGAGATCGACAGCTACATGTACCAAAGCGTCGGCCACTCGGGCGTCCAGCTGTATGCCGAGGCACTTGACCTTCCCCTCTACAGACGCCTCATCGAGGGTTCGTCCCTCAACATCGCCAACATCCAGTACACCCCCACGGTGGGGGACGAGGTCGAGGATTTGTATTTGTTGCTGAAGCAGGTGAAGGAAGAGTGTAATGTCGATGCCGTTAGTGTTGGTGCCGTCTTGTCTGATTATCAACGTGTTCGGGTGGAGAATGTATGTACGAGGCTTGGTCTGACATGTTTGGCTTATCTGTGGCAGCGAAGTCAATCGGAACTGTTGGAAGAAATGACAGCTGCTGGAGTGCATTCAATCATCATAAAAGTAGCGGCCGTCGGACTTCATCCGAGCAAGCATTTGGGTAAATCTATTGCCGAAATGAACTCTTATTTGCACAAAATGAAGGACAAATATAATGTGAATGTCTGTGGTGAGGGAGGAGAGTATGAAACATTCACTTTGGACTGCCCAATATTTAAAAAGCGGATTGTAGTTGATGAAATAGAAGTGAAGGAATTGACCGGGGATGTTGGATACATAATCTTCAAGTCCCTCTCTGTCATAGATAAAGATTTGAACAACAAGAGTTGGTATGATCTTGTCATTGATGCTGGTGTAAAGAAACCCATTGAATATCTACAGGACCTGATCTTGCCTGAAGAGGAGCAACAATATGAAGATCAGGCGAAGGAGAATTATTCAGATTGTGAAGACGAAAAAGTGAAGCTTGCTAATTCGATGGAGGAGATCAGTGACCAAATGAAAACCAGCACAGAGAGCATCGTCTGCGAGGAGCACGAACTTCCTGTGTATGTTGTCACGGCGCCTTCCGGATATTCCTGGGCAACGAGCGTGAAAGGCTCCACTGCCAAAGAAGCCATTGATCTGCTGCAACAAAGCCTAGAAAAAGATGAAGTATATTTGCGCCATGTTGTCAGTGTTAATATGTACATAGCCGATATGAATGATTATAAGGCGTTCAATTCTGATTATATGAAATATTTTGAAGAAAATCCTCCTACAAGAGCCTGCATTGAAGTGCCCTTGATGGGCTGTCGTATTCAGTTGGACGTCACTGCGTGGAGAGAATGTCACGTGGTCCATACTGAAGAGAATGACGAAGATGACATTCCTGTTTATCGGCCACAAAGAAAAACTATGCACGTACAATCAATTTCCCATTGGGCTCCGGCTAATATTGGACCATATAGTCAAGCTGTGAAAGTTGGACATGTTGTTCATGTGGCTGGAATGATTCCTCTTATACCTGGTACAATGGAGCTTCATCATGGAGGCATAGAGCTACAAGCAAGATTGTCTCTTAGACATGTATCCAGAAGTATTAATGCAATCTGTCCACCGGCTGATATCCGAGCTGTCGTGCAGGGCGTATGTTATGTCACTATGCTGAGCGACATTTCTATTGCTCGTAGAATGATGTCCCGGCTGACTGAATCACAAATTATTCTTTATCTAGTTGTTCCACAATTGCCACGGGATGCTCTTATTGAATGGCATACATGGGCCCACAAAGAAAACAGTTCTTTCCATTATGAGGAAAAAGGATATACTCGGGGACATGTTGCTATTAGGCTGAAGAAAAGAAGTTCTCATGATAATGTTGTATGTGCTATAATAACTACTGTCAGTTGCAAAGAGCCATCAACCATCTCCTTTTGTATCGTAAAAGAATTGGTGGAATATTCATTAGGAAAACTTGACATTGCCGATATAAACAGCGGATGCTCAAGTATAACATTCTACTTCAAAAAAGATAAAATGTCCAGATCCTTAATTCAACAAGCCTTATCAGTTATTGAAGATTCTAAACTTAAAACGGCTTTATCTATCGTTCCAGTGAAAGCTTTAGAAGATAAAGATACATTGTTATCTTTATATGCAACAAAGCATTAGTTCCAAAATAGATGATTAGAATTGCTTGAGTTGTGTGTTTGGTTGATCTACAATATACTGTATATGTAATGTATTTAAACACAATATTAATGTTTGTATCAATCTACAAAGTTAATTTCGCTCAAAAAGTAATATAACAATGTTTTTATACTTAAAATTTTATATTCTAGTTTTTTAAGATAAGAAAAATGGTGTTAACTTTTAAGTGTAATGATTACAGCAGAATGATTGATTAGCTACATGTGCCTATGAAGTGTTGCTAAATTCATTTATAAAAATATTTTTATTAAATATGATTTGAAATATATTTTAAAGAGTTCTGCTTAGTATAGTTTTAATAATGACATTTCACTGAGAGTATATACAATTTGATATCACTTTTCCATTTGCTGAACTAGAATTTTTCAATTTCCAAACTAAGCTAATGTATTGACTAGTTTTAACCTATTAACTAGTTTTTTTACCATTTTTCATGATGACTGACCTATAAATATAGAATCTACAACCTATCAAACTTGACTTTATCAAACTTTGGATATTTGAAAAGACATTACAAAAATGACTTTAAAATCAGAATTTATTGATAAATACTCAACAACTTTTAACAGTAAAATAAACATTTCTTTTATTTAAAATTATTCATATTTTAATTAAAATAATTATACAATTTATTGAAACTACTAGAAAGTAGAAAAAATTAGGGAAATAACTTTTTTATGAAAATTCACTCAATTAAATTAATTAAGAAACTTTCAATTCATATAAGTTCAAACATGTGATAAAAATATATGTATGTATGTATATATATATATATTTGCATTTATGTAAAAAAAATATATATATGTATATATTCACTATTTTCTTTCTCTTAAAACTGCATCTAATAAATATTTTTGATAAAGTGAAAATGAACATTGTAAATTATATATCTTATTTTGTATCTGTAATTTTCTTAATCTTTAATCATACTTGTAATCTAGGCATGCTTAGATATTTGTAAAGTGAAGTTTTATTGGTATTCTAAACTTCTACAAGAAAAATAAATTCGACACTGGATAATGAGTGAAATTATATCTCAATGTAATGACAAGGAACTATCTTAGTTTAAACACAAGTCCAACCTTATATCAGTTACTCTTTAAAATTTATTCCCCAACATATAAAAAAGGTGACTTATAGCTTGAGAAATATGTATAAAAATCTTAATTTTTTTCTTATGAACATCGGATTACATAATTCACAAAGTTATTTTTTCATTTTAGTTACTAAATTACATGTCAACTACAGAATAGAGTTTAAACGGCATATTCTAAATTATTTTGAAAGACCATAGATAATTATTTTGGATTATGGTTTTTGAATATGAAAACTTTGAGCTGCTGTTTATGATTATAATTAACATAATTTATATGTCCAAAAATAATATTTCAACACTTTGCAATTGAACAGTAACAAAATACTCATTACTAAAATGGAAACAATAATTTGTTGTGAAACTCCAACTTTTACTAATTGAATTGTTTTCTTACACTTAAGAAGTTAGTATATTAATAAAGATATTTTTACCACTCAAATTGTAATTTGATCATTTTTTCAATTTTAGATCTTTTTTAGACTATCATAATTTTTTGAGTACATACTTGATGAAATTGAAAAAATAACACAGGAGTATTTCTTTTTGAGAAAGAATTGCTTAATATGGCTTGTAAAAAAGTTCTGGAGGTTTATGTAGATAAATCAAAGTGGAATATCTTGACAGTTTATTTGCAAATTTATTGCAATTCTAGTGCTGAAAATCTCAATTTTGAACAATTCAGTTGCCTTAACTATAAAATAATGTCCTGTGATTTCATTTTAAACATGGTATGTGCCAAAAAAATAAATTGTCTTTTATAATTTATAATAGTTTTTCCTAGGTATTAATGAACACATTGATTGTACAAAAGTAGCAATTTTCATTCTCCAACTCTTCTAGTAATTTGCAGGTAATCTTAAAATAGCAAAACCACGGTCCCTAAATCCTTTTTCATTATCATTACCTAAGAAAAATCCATCATTCTGTGAACCATAAATTGTTATGGCTATGAGAGGCTTTTTATATGGAATAGGAAAGTATTTTCCCTTAAACATATATAGAAATTAATTCTAATTATATTTAGATCAACATAGAAAATAAAATAATTTCCATGTTCAACAAATTTTCCAATCTTTTTCACTATTGTTGAATGCATTTTGAAACAAGGGACCAAATATGAATGCGAAGAACCAATATTTAGAACTATTTTTCCATTTAAAAATACTTTACAACTTTTTTGTCTTTGATAAAACTTTAAATGAAAATGTTTTTTTCCAAATAGTTAGATATTATACTTCTAATATCTGTTCTTTAATTCACTCAAAGAATTTATACTTTTTAAGCCAGATTACATAAATTTTTGTGTATCAAAACATTTGTTTTAACTAATTTATCTTTATAGTTACTTTTGTTATGTTTTAATTAAAGCAAGAAATCGCTGATTTATTTATAATATATATTGTAGATACTAAATGGTGATGGTTTCAGATTCTTTTAAACTAAAATAAAAATGGTATAATAAATGAATTTGTATATCTTACATTTATGATCAACTTTCATATAATTGAAAAGATAAAGCTTCATTGATGCAAAATGGAAAGCTTTCCATATAAACTAAAATATTGTTACAGCCGTAATACTTAAATCGTGATCTCGACCCAACTTTTTATTGATTCAATCAATTTTTTCTGTGATCACATTGACACAATGTTATACAATTTTGATTGAATCAAGAAAATGTACTGTTGAGTATACGACTTAATTATGGCATTTGGTTCTAATCAAACTTAGTTCCACACATTGTGGCCTAAACTGAATATTAATTTGATGACGGTATTTTTGTGATTGTTTTCTGTAATGTTTAATTTACAAAATATTTTTAATAATGCATTGCAAGATTAACTTGATTGATTTTTGGTAAAAAAACATAATTGCATCAATAGTCACTTCAAAATATTTACTTTTCATTATAAGCTAGATTTAGATTTTGTGTATTTATTGTCAAGCACGTCATGTTGTCAATATTGTTCCTTGACTGAGTTTCACATTTTTTGTTGAATTTGACATTTTGCCTTAAAATGAACTATCGATTGTCACATCTTCGAAATTATTTTTTGAGTCTGATGAAATGTGTAGAACATAAATATTCCAATATTTCTTTCCTTGAAAAGAAATTACATTTATATATCAATAATTATTTTTATCAAATAAATGTAAAGATGACTTTTTTTTATTGAAATGTCCACCATTCTTTAATTTTATGAATTCTGAAACAATTTGTTTTTCAAGATATTGAAAAAAATAGTTTGTGTGATTACTTTAAATTAGTATGTAGCATTAGCATTCTGTTCTAAAAATAGGTTGAACAAATATTATCTTAATATTATTTGTTTTCAAACTTTTATATTTATAAAACAAAATGGAAAGTTGAACAAACAAAGATTTTTCCTCTATATTGTTAAATAATAATAATTAATTAATTAAATTAATTACATAAAATATAAATTGATATAAAATTTACAAATTAGCCTTAACAATCTTCTTGTGCATATTAATCATAAATTGTCATAGCACCTTTGAAACTATGTTTGATGCAGAAAAATAAAAACAAAATGTTCAGTCTCTAAATTTTCAATGATCCTTAATAACCATGCAATTTCGATAGTTCTTTATCTTGATGCCTTGACATCCTAAAAGTGATTTTCTAGATGAAATCCCAGGTGATTTATTTTTCTAACCATACCTTCAAAATAATGGAAAAAACCATAAACATGGAATGTCTTTACCTGAAAAATGTGTGGAGTGAATATTGTTAAATTATTCATGAATATCATGGAAGATTGGTAGACACTTTCTATATTCTTAGCTGGACATTCATGGATTTTTTTGATGAACAAAACATCTAGACAACAGATGCAGAAGCGAGAATATTTGCCATCTTATTTTCTTATTTTTTAACGCATATTTAATTTCATTGGAAACAACAAAACCAGTTCAAAAATTATTTTAAATCATTCTTTGTCTCTGCATAAAAATATACACTTAAATAAGCTGACTGAAAATTAAGATTGATCACTTTTAAAAAATATTAGTTAATATATAAAAGTATCATAGTTTTTAACCTAATGATTTGTTTTTTGAACTTGCAAAACTCCAAAACAGTTTTAAAAAATTCCTATTTCTGGAAAAAAAATAATGAAAAGGCCAAACATGAATGCAGGCCATTTGCGAACTAGCACTATTTTCTGATAACTTGCCATGAAATGGTGATTAGTACAGACATGCTAGTTTTTGAAGCTAATTTGAATTCTTTAATTTGTTGATAAAGTTTTATTTGCTTAGTTTTAATTTTTATTTAAATAATTGTAAATTTGGAAAAACTATCTAGTCCATATAATTTTTCTTTTAAGCAATTGTAATTTAAAGCAGAAATTGTTCTTATTTTAATGAGAATTAATTATGGTCTGTAAATACAGCATTGCTAGTTTCATTATTATTGGTCAAGGTTCTTATTAAATTCAACCTTATTTATATATTCATTTAACTATGATATAAAATGTGTTAAGTTTTAATTAATAAAAATATTTTAATAACATCTTCATTCTTAACCATAAGTGTTAAACAAGCCAAGATATTATAAAAATAGAGAGGACCAGAAAACTATCCAATCCCTTCTAAAATAATTATCTAACACCCAACTGCCTATCTGTTATCTTGATTCATCAACTCCAAATTTTAAAAAATTTGAGAAGTTATGAAATATGAAATGTGACTGTTGTTTTTAAAAATGAAAAAACGTTCAAGAAGTTATTAGTAAATGTAAAATGTAACGTTTGTTCTAAAAATTTAGATTTATGTGATGCTCATCATTTGTTGACTCACTAAAACTAAAAAATTTATTAAAGTAAAAGTATTTGATAATTGTTACTTAATTGTTATGGAAATTGATTTTCCTATGCAAATAGTTGTATTACTTGTCCATCTAGTCATCATAAAACTTGACCATGAGAATAAAGGGATTGATATTTAAAACAAAATGGTTACATTTAAACTAAAAAGGTTTATAACTACAGTATTTTTTTGTTGAGAAAACTTTAGAAAGTATTAAGAATTGCTATAGTGATGATAATCTTTAATTAATCTCTGTACATATTTCACAAAGGAAAAGAGAAAGAGAAAAAGAAAATTGTCAGAATTCGACGAATGTGCACTCGTACAAAAACGGTGTGAACCTGTGTCAAAATTGGCAACCATACCTCGAAGACATGGGCATGTCACTGCTGGATGAGGACCAGTGCCACTCGAGTGAGGGCTGCACTTCTTCCAAAGCCAACTGCAAAGGCTGTGCTGCCAAGGTAAATATTGGCACTTGTTGCTCTTCTGTTTTATTGTTGCATTTTTATTTATTTTATTGCTGGTTGTGCAGTCATTATTGTTTTCATTAAAATAATAATAATGCTCTATGGATTTGAATAAATTGAATTTAGCATTAAAAAAACAACAACTTTGTTTTAGCATTAGTATTAAACTATTTAGGATCATTGCACGATTGCCGACTGTTGTAATTACCGATACCCTTAAGCTTAATTATGCAGATGTATTTTTTCCATTCTGTTTAACATTGAAGATCAGCAATTACAAAACAGTCGGTACTCGTACAATGGCCCTGTTACAGCTTGCAAGTATTTTCAAGATTGTTATGTTAAGAGCTTCATTTCCATCATGGAAACTAATATAGTAATTTGATGAAATTAAGGATAAAAATGAACCTTTTTCTCATGGTTTCTAATTAAGCTATGCATTATAAATCTTAATGTAGTTATTGTGTAATTTGTTTTCATCTTAAGATTAGTTTTTAAGTGGCCCAGAAACCATTCAAATTCAATCAATTTAATTGAAAATATCAAACATTTATTCAGGTTTTTTATATTTTTGATTACACCATTATTTCATATTTACAGACACTGCAGTCTCTTGACCCAAACAACTCCCAATGTAGTTCTGCATCCGATTCATCCGGACCTGAGGCCGAGTTTATGGTGTTTAAACGAAGAAGGACTGAGCATATAAATGGCGAAGGTATTTCAACTTTAAATTTAAGGAACATTCTCATGATTATTCTTTTGTTGATTTCTATTCAAAAATTAGAGTTGTACACACACTATTTTGACTAGAACTTATCAAAAATATTTTTCTCCGTTAATATAAAATCTAAATGCTATTAGAATGTAATTAAAGTCTGTAACACTGTTATTTGGTAGTTATAATAATTCAAAATCATTAATTTCTTAACTTTGTATTAAAATGTACTTGACAAACAGGTTATTCATTAAAATAATTGTAAATAATACAGAAAAATTTAAATTCCAGATAAATTTAATAGACTTTTGGATGAACTTGTTTTAATGATATTCGAGTACTTGCCAAAACACACAATAGTGCGATGTGCTCAAGTGTGTAAGAGATGGAAACGTTTGGCATTTGATGAAAGTCTTTGGCGAAGATTGGATCTAGGATCTAAAAGTGTTAAGCCAGGTGTTGTTGGTAGAGTTATTTTGAGAGGATGCAGTTTTCTACGACTAGCCAAATCAGAGGTGAGTGCTTATTCGGCACATCATTTGAAGCCACATGAAAACATGAGTGCTTATTACTCCATCAAATATACATTGACTTATTGCCCTGATGATCAATAATATATAATCAATACAAACCATTGAATCCTTAACAAATTAAATAATCCTGAATCACTAATTTTTAATGTCTTTCAGATCTCGAGCCCTGTTTTTTCACCTCAACTCCATCATCTTCCACAAGATCCTCCCATACGAAGCCGCTTGACTTTTCTAGATTTGAGCGTTGCAGCAATTTCCATTGATGGTTTGTTTCTAATAACACTTTTTTGTATATTTATAAAAGTAGAAGCTTGAGTGCAGTTAAATTATATCTATAAGATATAATTGCAAATTAATTTATTCAAGAGCTGTTGAGCATGCATATTGAAGCTCTACATAGTAAAAGCATTTCTGATATTGCCGGCAGTGGCACTAACACAATGACATAAATCCTTGTATATTTATTATTATAGAATATTATACAGCACATTGGCTACAATGGCGAAGAGCGCTGTCGCCAACAGCATCTGGTGTTCCCAGACGGTCACCCATCCAAGTACTAACCAGAC
>JARUHE010178711.1:0-22938 GCA_031471125.1 Archaeomysis grebnitzkii | reverse complement strand
GTTAAGACAAACAACTTTTGTTTATGGAAGTTCTCTGTAACTCTTAAAATAAAGTTGTTTAACACTAATTGATTTTCTTGTGCAGACGACGACGACGAAGATGAGGACGACGACAACGACGGAAAATTAAAACCTATATAGAGCTTTTTCCTGACGAAACGCTCGATAAAAACTGCCTATACCTCTTCGAGGGTTGTCTCACTGCCGCCTTGCAGTTTTACAAACCTTCAAGTTTCCAAGGTTAGCTTATGTTACCAATCTACCCACGTGATAGTACGTTAGGTTGTGTCTTCAGAGATCCAGTATTTCCTCTTATTTACGTATAATTATTTGAGTAATATATGAAATAACATGTAGAGTTGGTTTTCGAGGACAGTACTTTTATGGGTTCTTCATATTTATTTTTTGTTTAAAATTTTTAGTACTTTTCTAATCATCTCTAAAATAGGATTTTGCTTTTTTTACTTTATAGTGCGGCCAGGAAAGGGTCGATAAAGTGTATAATGAAATGGTTCACACCAGATGTTATCACACTTCCAGTGGGTGCGAGGCAGCATTTAAGGGAATAAAAACATGTTAATCTATTTTCCACACTGGATGCAGTTTCCAAGATAGATTTTATACTTTTCTGACGGCATGTTCTAAACTAATGTGTTTGGTGTGGCTAGGAGTTAACCCATGAGTACTCAGTGCTGTGAGGTTTAGACAATGGCAAGTGTTCAATGTCTCCACCCACTGTTATGAAATGGGAAATGAAATAGTGACTATAGTCATTTTGGTTTTATTTGAAAAGAAAAAACTGAGGATTTGTAAATGCCTTGGGTCATAATTTGTGATACTGTGTTTTCCAACGCAAGTTTAAAACCATTCAAGTTGCAAGAACTCTTTAACAATCGGCATGGTGGTACCGATGTTGAATTGTTGTGAGGTGGAAAAGGTGATTGCAGAAAAGCTTATCAAACCATGTACAATAGAATTTTTTTTAAGTTGTTCTCGCAAAAAAGATTGAAATTCTGCCGCTGTCAAATTTTTTACTCCTAGAGCCGAATTGCTGATTTTAGTTTAGACATTTTTGAACAAGTTATCTTGCCTTGTAAAAACTAGATACACTGTTCCCTTCATCCTCCATCACGCTTTGGCATTAAAAATATTGCCTCTAAACTTGAAAAAAAGTTCTCAATATTTTTGTAAATTCTCTAAAGACCATCAACTGGATAAAGGGTCGTGCTTTGAATTACCAACTCTTCAAGCCACTTTATAAAGATTTTGGAAGTGAACATATACGGTTGTTGTTCCACCTCTGAAAAATTGATTTAGCTAATATGTCATATAATGGACAAATGAAAGAAGATTTTAGAGAACTGCACATAAATCGTGTTTCTGAAATGCAATTTGAAAGTAAGACAATGGAAGAGTATTATGTTCAGCTATGTATAATGTGTGTTTCTGAGACTTTGTAGAAATGCACTAGTGGTAGTCATCTTATTTGTGACACATACATACATGAGTCAGGATTTAGTACTTTTTTTTAATTAAGACTTAAACCTATAAATCACTTGAATGCACAGACAGACATTCAGATTGCTATCAGCAACCTACCACAACACTTTGAAACATTGTTTAATCAAAAAACAGGAACCAATAAGTCATTGAATTGAAAACTAAATATGAACATTGGAAAATTTGTTTTTTGATTTTATTGTTTTGCAGAATTCAGATATTTCAAGCAAGTGATTAATTTTTGTAGGGTTAATTCAAATATGTGATATTCTTTCTTGTTAAAATATTTTTTGCTTTGGTCAACAACATTGATCTATCCATGTTTTCCTTTTTTCATATTAAAAATGAACTAGATTTTTTGTTGATCAAACACAGCACAGGTTTTAAGGGGTACCAGCATAAAAAATTTATACATCAATCATCATCGATTGTCACCGATAATCATTGACAAGTGGTTACAGCCATTATGAGATGACAACTTATAGTTTTTTGGTAAATAGTTATTTGAAGATACATAATAATGCACCTAAGTGAGAAAGCTTCAATAACAATAACATATACAAATGATAAAATTGCTGATGAAACAAAACTTACCTGAAATTAGCAATGACAAATTTCTTTTTGTCATAAGGTACATCTGGCTTTTTTATTCCATGAAAGGTATGGTAACCCATTAACACCTTTCCAAATACTCTACCTAGAATACAATATTTTTAATCAATTGATTTCCTCACTTAAATAAGGAAGTTAATTATGTCCAAACTTGTTCAAGAACTTAAGACAATGGAAAAGTAGTTTGATTTTCATCACATCTCTTATGAATGACTATCATGATAACCACCCTAAGCCAGGTAGAATAAAGAACTTTTTAAAAGTGAACAAAAAAATCTTTGAACTTACAACATTCATATTAAAAATATATTTCAATATATATCTCTGCAAACAGAGAACATTTATCACAAAGCTATACATTCGCACCAATATTAAATGTACCAACCACAGAACAACTAAGAAATATCAATCTAATTATGACCAATTTTTTCAGCCAATGACAACGAACTGATAGTAGTGATGCGGTGACATGACTGCTTTGAATATGTTGGTTGGTTTGTCTTTAAACAGAGAAACCAAACAGCCAACATATTTGAAGCAGGCATGTGACCTTGACGTCATTACTGTCAGTTCGTTTTGATTGGCTGAAAAAAAATTACAATAATTAGCATTGATTGATATTTTTTAGAAGTTCTGTGTACTCACCATCATCTTCTTGATGCAAAGCAATCATTTGTGGGAAACACATAACGAGGTTATCTTGGTTGACTTGAAGATGTTTCCTTTGTTTCATTGATAGATTGGCGACATTATTACTTATATCATCAATGCAAGTATCTGTGACCAGTCCTTTCAGCTCTTCTACTAAATTGTGGGACAACTTATCTGACACAACTTCAGCTGCCTGAATAGAAATAGATATTTTAAAATTTAACCATAAGGAAATAAACAAGACTTTCTTGCTTTAAAAAAAACAGAAACTCAAGAAAAAAAAATTGAATAAAAAATGTGTTAATATTTAATTCAAGCAAAATAAAGTCCGAAAGTGAACTTTCATATGTAAAAATGTTTTCATTCCAACTGTCAACAAAATATTCTAATGCATAGCTAAATTAATGTTAAAAACTATATTTATCAATTTTAAAATTCATATTTGCTTTACTTCAAGACATTTTGCAAATTAAACCTTTGTGACAATTAAACAACAGTGCTGGAAACTTACATTTTTTTAATATCTAAAGTCCCTAAATTACCATAAAATGGTTATTTTAAGTAGAATATTTAATTTACCAAAATAATTATTGAACATTGATAGTTTAGAATTAGTAGTTCTACACTTAATTCTAAGGAAAAAGTACATTTATGTTAAAATAGTAATTTTAAGTCCTCTTTGGGACTGGGAAAAATTCAAGATATAAGTTTTTATTGCTGTCCTTCGTGTATTTCAATACTGATCAGCTTCTATTATGAAACTATAATTAATAAAAGAAATATAAAGTTATTAACCATTAATGATCCTTTGATAAATGATTGCAAACTGAATTCATGATCATAGGTTGGTTTAATGACTAGATAAGCAACAAGTATGCTTTTCAAAAAACCAAGAAAAGAGGGCAACGAAAGAACTGGGCAGTTTGACAACTCCAAGCTACTTGCTTTCCTCCTAACTTCTTTTTCGGTCTTTTTATCTTCATCATTACTTGGAATTGTACTGAAAAATTCAAACATCATTAATAGCTTAATTTATAATAAGTATTTTCAACCTGGTTAAAATTACATGATTGTCAGGTGACAATATTAATATTTAAACTATATTTGTAAACATTTGACCTTTATGGTTTATAATTTTCTATTCAACATACCCATCCAGTACTCTATGGTAATACAATTTAAAAATCGAATTCCTCTTGAACTGAGACATTGTAGTAAACATACAAGTTTAAATAGTTCAGTCAGATTCATAAATAATATATGCATTATTACGTTTCACAAAAATCAAGAAAATAATTTTAAACTATTATTTTTATAGATTTTTAGATATTGGGAGTTCTTATTTATTTGGTTATAGTATATAGTCTGATATAAATATATGTGAATAATTGAATATAATATTCATTCTGATGAATGAAATACATTATGTAGTTTTTTTTCCGAAAGTGGGACACCATTTGGTCTTTCAATTGATTCCATCATAAATTATTCTGCTAGTTAGATTTTTAACTAAACTAAAAAATGTAAATAGTTTTTCAGTTAGAATTCTATTAAAATTATATATGAACAAGCACGAATAAATGTTACTCATCAAAAATTATGTCTTTATGTTAAAAAAAGTTTCTAAGTTTGCACAATCCTTGAATACATTTCTATATATTTTATCATTTTTTAACATACACTTCTCACTTTTAAAGAAGTTTATCAATGTTCTCTTTTATTTGTTAAAATAAACTTTTCTTCAAACTTTCAAATATAAATATTGGTTAACAATCTTTTTCTGGCTAAATATTCTGTAGCAGAGGCAACTCTGCTCAACTACCCCAATTTTGCACCTCTGGGCAGTCTGTAGGTAGTCAATTAAACAGACTGGGTATCTAGGCTCGCGGGGAAAGAAAGTAAATAAGTATTTATGATATAAAAAAGAAACTTACCTATAATATAACGAATGATTGGCATTAAGAATATAATTTGTTGGGTTCTTGAGAAAGGGATACAACAGACTCTTGTTTGCAGCATTCAAATGAATTTCCATTACACTTTTATAGACATGATGAGCATTTCTGTCTAATGTAGAATGGTTAACTAAATTGCTTTTTTTAGTAAAATTAATGACATTTCTGTAACAAAAATGCCTTTGACTGATAAAACGAAGAAGAGACATTTTTCAATCTTTATACACTTAAATCAATTATGTTTCAACTTTAAAACTTTATGCATTGTTCCTTTATAAGCAGAATTTATTCTGAAAATAAAACACAAATTTAAAAAACTTTATTTTTATTTAGAACATTCAATAAACAAGATTATTTATTTGAAATATTCATTCAATATTTAATCAATTTGATTGACCATTATGAAAATATATTTAAACTTAAGAGAGTGAGATGATATAAGTAACTAGTAAGCATATACTTCCTTGAATTAGCAGTAAAGGATACAATTTTCTTTTTAATAATCAGTTATTCAAACAAATAAACAGTATAGCTATGGATTCACCCTTGGGTCTGACCCTGGCAAATATATTTCTATGTACACAAGAAAAAGATTGGTTAGACAAATGCCTAAACGAATTCAAACATAGTTGTTATCGCAGATACATCAATGACACATTTCTATTATTTATCAATTCAACGCAAATGAATCATTTCCTTTCTTACCTAAGCAATCAAATGTCAAATATAAATTTCACATCGGAGACAGAAATTGGTAAGACGTTATCTTTTTTAGATATTGTAGTATTTACAGGAAAAACATTTACTGGTTTGGGAACTAATTATTTTAGCTCTGTCCCAATCAGGTAAAAATTTCAGGCTTAACCAAGTGCTGTCATATATAGAGCCTATGTATTTATGTTGTACACCTGTAGTTTACCATCTTTTAACGTTTTGAATGTTTACATCCAATTCAGTTCTTGTGAAATAAAATGTCAAACAATTTTTAAATCTTTAATTGTAAATATATTTTACTTTTCTTTCAAACATTTATGTTTTCTAATAAATATATATTTTTATTTTTGTAGAATGAAAGAATACAAATCACTGAAGATGACACATTTTGTGTTGAAAGGTTTGCAATGAAATGTACATCATAACATTGGTCCTGATTTTCATCCTAAGATGTCGATTCCAGTAAGACCTAGCCTTTTCGCATGTAATAAATGAAAGATATATGCATTATGGATGATGTATTTTGAATTTTGAATTTGTTAAAATGACTAAGTTTTTATATGGACTTGTTAAATTCAGAGCAATGATTTTATAGTATGTCTCTGCTATAAGCTCTTAGGATTTGGTTATGTACTAGTTTATTTGAGCAAGATTATTATTCAGATCATTATCTATAACTTTTAACTTTTATTCAATAAAAAACCATAATATTCAAATAAAAAACTTCAACAATTAGGCCTATCTCACCTCTTATAAAAATAATAAAATATTTTCTATGTTCATTAGAGTTAAAAAATATCATTTTCTAAAGAAAATATAATTTATAGAATTTCTTTTATTTAAGCAAAGTTATTATTCAGACCGTTATCTATAACTTCAATTCAATAAAAAAACGTAATATTCAAATAAAAATTTCAACAATTAAGCCTATCTCACCTCTTACAAAAATAATAAAATATTTTCCATGTTCATTAGAGTTAAAAAATATAATTTATAGAATTTATTTTATTTAAGCAAAGTTATTATTATCTATAAACTTTATTCATAAAAAAAGTGTAAAATTAAAAATTAAAAACTTTAACATTTGCCTTCACTTAAATTGTGAACATGAGATCCTGCTGACGGCTTGTCCCACACACGTCGATTGTAGTAAGGTATCCGTAGGATGGATACCATAATTAATTATTTGCCTCAACATTAAAACCGACCTATACATAATTGTTTTTGGATTCTTTTAATATAACAATATAGTGAAATATTTTACCAAAAAATTGAGTTGCTGTTTGTAGCTATTTTTGCACGAGCATGGTGCAAATTTTTAAAAAATTAAAAACAACTCTTTTCTTCAAAATAAATACATATTTGCTTCTAGATTCATTTGATATAACAATAGAGGGAAATATTTTACTATAAATGTATTATCCAAAAATAATTTTGAAACATACAAAATATTTTTAACATAACTTTGCTCCTCTAATGGTTTTCAGTGGCCAAAAACACCTATTAGCCTAACCTACATTTATATTTTGCGGTGTGGTAAAACCAGTACAGTTGGTACGCCTGTTGATTATAAACATCAATCAAAAACACCAGTGATAAATAAGCTTCCATTACAGGTTAAAACTACTTTTGTATTGTTTTGTTTTAATAACTATCAGTACGGATGATCATATTCTCCCCATATTTCACTACTTTGCAACTATTTGGCAGGTAGTTTTGAAAATAAATTCCTATTATAGGTATATAAAGTTACCGGCTCTGTTCAACTTTCTCCAATATGTTTTTTCATTAAAACAAAAAATATCTAATTAGATTGAAAGGTAATTCGTCCCTATTAGTTAGAATACCTATAGAAACAAATTTTGTTAAGCAAACATTGTTGTATAACTTGAAATAAACTAACAATAAGCTTCGTAAAATATCTTAACCAAAATTTTCAAACTTGAAAAAAAATCTGTTTTTTCATTAAAATCAAAACCTTCAATTAAATTGAAAGAACTACTGCATATTGGTCAGAATGCCCATACAAACAAATATTGTTAAGCATAACTTGTTGGAGAGCTTCAAATAAATATATGTTGAGTTTGATAAAATCTTGAACCAAAAAGTTTTAAGAATTGAAAAAAATTTTTTTATTAATATCAAAAACATTTGATTAAATTGAACAATAATTAATGCATACTGGCTAGAATACCCATACATGCAAATGTTGTTAAGAAAACTTTGTTGTAGAGCTTCAAATTAGCTTGGTAAAAAGGTTTAACCAAGAAAAGCAAACTTTTTTAAGTTGGAAAAAATTCTGTTTTTTCATTAAAATCAAAGATTTTCAATTAAATTGAAAAATATTTACTGCATATTAGTCATAATGTCCATACAAACAAATGTTTTTCAGCAAACTTTGTTGTAGAACTTCAAATAAACTCAAAAACTAGCTTGGTAAAAAGTTTTAACCAAAAATATTTTCAGAGTTAAAAAAAATGTGTTTCTCATAAAAATGAAAAAAATAAATTAAATTGAAAAAAAGTTAGTGTATATTGGTAGAAATGTCCATACAAACCAATGTTGTTAAGCAAACTATATTGTAGATCTTCAAATAAACTCAAAATTAGCTTGGTAAACAGGTTTAACCAAGAAAATTTTCATAGTTGAAAAAAAATGTTTTTCATAAAAATAAAAAAAATTAATTAAATGGAAAAAAAGATAGTGCATATTGGTAGAAATGTTCATACAATCAAATGATGTTAAATAAACTTTGTTGTAGAACTTCATATAAACTCAAAAATGACCTTGGTAAAAAGCTTTAACCAAGAATATTTTCAGAGTTAAAAAAAACATGTTTTTCATAAAAAATTAAAAAATTAAATTAAATTGGAAAAAAGATAGTGCATATTGGTAGAAATCTCCATACAAACAAATGATGTTAAATAAACTTTGTTGTAGAGCTTCAAATAATCATCAGCTTGGTAAAAAGGTTTAACCAAAAAAAGCAAATTTTTTTAAGTTGAAAAAAAATCTGTTTCATTAAAATCAAAGATATTCAATTAAATTGAAAAATATTTACTGCATATTGGTCATAATGTCTATACAAACAAATGTTGTTAAGCAAACTTAGTTGTAAAACTTCAAATAAACTCTAAAATGAGCTTGGTAAAAAGGTTTAACCAAGAAATCTTTCTAAGTTGAAAAAAAATCTATTTTTTCATTAAAATCAAAAATATTCAATTAAATTGAAAAAATAATTAGTGCATATTGGTCAGAATGCCCATAGAAGCAATTGTTATTAAACAAACTTTGTTGTAAAGCTTCAAATAAAAGTATAGCCTACAGAACTACGAAGGGGTGATCACAATAGATCATTTCCGCTATTTCATAACAGACTCGCTAATTATAATTAGTAGTCAAATAAGTGTATAAAATGATAAAAGTTTATAGCACATAAAACTCACTCTTGTATTTTGTTTTCATCTATAGATTCCAACCCAGAAATGATGTCAATGTCATTGTATCTTCGATGGTTATAATCTTCCGTCACATTCAACTGATCGGACAAATCGTATGCAAGATCTTCCATCTCGTCGTCGTCCATTCGCGAGAGATTTGCGATCTCTTCCATTGTCATGTTGGCCAATTTTCGCTCTAATAAAATAATAACTAATCACCATATATAAATCAAAATGGTTGAGCACATTTCATAAAAGTATTCCAATTACCACAATTGCAGTGAATAAATGAGGAAACAAAACCCACCATCTTCTTCCTTCATTTTCTCAACTTCTTCTTGACTTAAATAGCTGAACTTTCTTTCTGGGGTCGACTTCTCTTTCACCATTTCTTCTTCAAAAAACTTTAATTTGTCTTTCAATGACAAATGAGAGCTTGAAGAATTAGTTAGTTCGGCTGCAGTTTCGTTCTGAAATTTTTTAAAGTTAAATCAATTTGTTGGGAAATAAATTTGTGTAAATATTGTTTCAGTTATGTTTTCAAAAAATGATAACCACACAATTATATGGATCAACAACAGCACAAGTGAGGTAACTCACATTCAAATAACAGCACTTAACTCACTTGTGCTATTGTTCATCCATATAAAGATAATGTCAAAGTACTTACATTTTATAGTTTTCTAATAGAATGTTCATTGGAGCGGAAGATATAAATATAAGATCACCAATAACTTTACATGTGATATAAGAATGAAATATTTACCTAACATTTTCATGATAAATATTTGTGCACACACACACACACAATCACCCACCGGGGTGAAGTTTCCCTTTGATATTTTGAACAATTTTATAATTCATTGAAAATCAATCCCATTCATCAATTTCAAAAATAATTAAAAGTATTTAATAACTGTTAAAAAAGTAATAAAAATTAATTAAAAACTCTAAAAAGATTTGTTGAATTACTGAACTTGTTCAAATCAAGAAAAACTCTCGGTACTTTAGTATGGTTGGCGAATCAGTTTTTATCTTTCGGACAATTCATTTTTGGTATAAGTGGACGAAATTATTTTATTTTATTGATGATTAGCCAAAAAATTGGATTTGTTTTGCTATTCAATAAACATTTCAACTCTGTAGATTTTCAAGTGCCTTGCCAGGTTAAATTTATTCCTTATATGAAACTTTAACTTCTAGAAATAAAACTAAAAGTCGAAATATTTTTAAAATACACGAGAAAACTAAAAATAAATATAAAAATAAAACCTCACAGCAATATAAATTTGAAAAGGAATAAATAAAAATAAACTTTATTATTTTATTACAAAAGTCAACAAGAAACAACATTTTGTATATTTATCATTTCAAAAAATATATTCCATTGCAACCTGACCTTTGCTGCCTCTGTTTATCTCGGCCATTTTCAAAAACTATTTGTAGGTTTTTGCAATTTTATTTGTCCATGAAGGCTTGCATATATCTTCAAACATCCAGTGTTAGATGGCAGCTTGTATAGCTGTAGTAGTATTAGTTGTAGCTGTAGTAGTATTAGTTGTAGCTGTAGTAGTATTAGTTGTAGCTGTAGTAGTAGTAGTAGTAATTGTGGCTGTAGTTGTAGATGTAGTAGTAGTAATTGTGGCTGTAGTTGTAGATGTAGTAGTAGTAGTAGTAGTAAATGTAGCATAGTAGCAGTAGTAGACTGATACACATACCAAGTATAAAAGTGTTGTAATAAAGTGAATTCTTTATCACTGAATCCTTGAAGGATCAAAGTAGTTCTGAAAATTTAGATTAATTACATCAGAACCAGTGAAAATAAATTGTTCAAAAAAATATTGACATTTGTAAAAAATGACAAATATGTTTAAATTTTTTATCATTAAGTTTGTGACATATATTTTTAATTCATTATTGAATTTAAAAAAAAACTAACAAAATAACAATCTTGAAAACAAAATTGAATTTCACAAGACTACCGAAACAATAACTTAAAAGGCTAAAATAAAATGAAAGCAAATAAGCAGCAGTCAAATATCATAAACAAAATTCGAATTCGGCAAGTGAGCAAATTATTTATTATTTATTAAATTTTATCAAATTTATGTCCATTATTTTTTCTTCTCAAATACATCAAAATTTGTATTTAAAAGTTCTGTCAAAGAATTTATTTATCAAAAGTCAAGGCAAAAACTGTTCTCTGTAAGAATAGAGGATATTTAATTGGTTTTATTGTATCATATTTATAAAATTTTATTTTTATTTAGTTCTTTTTTTTTCTTTTTGATCCATGATAAAGTTTGAAAAAATTTATCCTTTTTAATATGCTCAACTTTGATGATTATCAGCCCAAAAGGGTGAGTAATGAACAGAAAATTTGCATTTGTTGCAATATGAATTATTTCAGATTGTCAACAATGTTTACATTTGATCATGAAAGGAATAGCTATCAATAGCACAAAAAGTTTGGCAGTGTGGCCAAGTGTATCTCATTCAACAAACTTTGACATTAGTCTAATTTATCGGTGCAGATAAAATAGCTTTAAAACAATTATAATGGACTTCATTTTTCTAAACTATTAAGTTAAAGATAATTTACTGTTTTCATATTTTTAAAATAGGTCTACAAAAACAAAGCCTATTATAACTGTTTTTAAAAAGTTGGTCTGCATGGATAAATTAAACTAATGCCAAAATATGTTGAATGAGATAAACTTAGCAACACAGCCAAATTTTTTGTGCTATCGATAGCACAATTGAACATCAAATATTTACTCATGCTAATCAGCACTGAACCAAGGAGCTGCTATAAAGACAACCTGAATGACCTTTCAGTCAATTTATAGCATTGCAGAAGTTTGTTTTTTCATACTTTTATTTCTAGGTATAATAATTTCACTTCTTTTACTTTTCTATTGAAAAAAAATCTACCTATTCATAAAAATAAAATTTGCAAATGGAACATTCAGATCAGCATGTAAATTGATATTGAATTATACATAAAGTTATTATTCAAGCATTAGTTCTGTAATTTGAAAACAATAATAAACTAAAATTCTATAGGAAACTAAATTTAACATGAGCTATTTATTCTATTTTCTAAGAAAGCTACTTTAAAAAATGTTGTATGCATAAACAAAACAAACACTTATTAAGGAAAACAAACACTTATTAAAACTATTTATTCTTTGGTTAATCATTACACTTTTGATGAAACCACTAACTGGAGCTGACAAGGTATTTGAGGTCAGTTAAAGAAATTAAACTTCGAATTTACATTTATTATATTGAGAATAAATATGGCAATTCCGTGGCTTTATTTTATAAATTTTCTTTTTTTTCTTTCACCTAATGAGAAAATAGTGTTCTTTATTATTAGCTTATTATGTTTCAAATATCAGGGTTGCTGTACCCATCGAGTAGCCATGTGGTAACAGTATTTTTAGAGAATATTAATTAGCCTTATATAATATTATGTTATGTTTCATGAAATTGTGATAAAAATTAGGCTAACCTATTCTGAAGTTTTAATAAAAACTTATAAATATTTTGGAGGTAATCAGAGGACCGTGGTCACCAATATCTCATGTTTAGTAAAAACTATTTATTTAAATTTAAAAAATTCGCTATAGCCACACAAATTTTTCATAAAAACCCTTATATTTTAAAGAACATAACTTGGGATTTTTTTAATGTACATTTCATAGCTGTTCATTTGAGATGTAAATGATAACTGTAAGTCAACAAAAAAACAATTGAATGTTTTAATTGAATATGGAAAAATATAGCAACGTCCACAAATTTTTTTTTTAAAACACTTGATGTTTTTTCAAAAATTTTTACTTGGGAATTTTTAATGTACACCTCATAACAAACAAAAAACTTGAACGTTTTACTACAATATTTTGGGAATAACTATTTTGCCGACAATGGAGATGACGTAAAAGTAACACCTTAGTAGAGTTTTGCCTCTGGCACACTATACAATAATTGGCTGAGCCTGGAATTATTTTTTATTTCAAAAGTTTATGCCACATATGCAGCAAGAAAGTAATATTTTTTTATTATAGAATATTATACAGCACATTAGCTAAAGAGGCAAAGAGCACTGTTCTGCGTAGGTAAAATTGGGTGATGTTGGGGTTGATTATTTCACTTACTATATTTCATTCACTAAATTCAACTCAATCAAAAAACTCATCAAGTTATCAATGGGGTAAAGTAATACCTATGGCTGAGAACGCAATAAATATTATTTTAAAGAAAAAACTTTTGACAATATATGTCAAATGGTTAAAACAACTTTTTTCAACAAAGTTTTTTGTAACTCATCCAAAAAAAGTTTTCAGACTTGCTCAAAATGTGTTTTTTTGGCAACTTCGTAAATGTTAATTTTGTAAAAAAAATTATCTGGAAGGGTGAAACAAACAACTTTTATCAACTAGAGGTGAAGGTCAAGATCGTTTGGACATAATAGACAATGTACGACAACAGTTGGAATTTTTGCCTTGCTGTCGGCAGCAAGAGATGCCATTGAAACATTTTATCTTTCAGTTCAGTAAATATAAACTTTAGGCACTATAGCAGTGTTTCTCAACCCCATTTTCTGAGGGAACCACAGTATACAAAATGGATATTTTCGAAGACCACCAAGAGTAACTATTCTAAATAATTAGCTTATAGGTTAGCTGGCTATATACGTATATCTTTTGGCAAAGAAAAACAAAATAAACTATTTATGAAATAAATATTTAATTATCAATCACTTTTAACTACACATTTGAGAAATGTATATAAAATGTCATAATAACAAAATCATTATTCAAAACACAAAATAAATATTTTAAATAAGCATTTCAAATTTAAATGAAATAACGCTTTTAATTTTTCTATAAATTAAGTCATAACTTAGCAATGCTTGCAGTTAATATTAGTTATTTTAAAATTTAATACAGTGTTTTGATAATTATCTGTAGTAGTTTCAGTTAAATATACTTACAATAACTATCCTAACGCTTTTCCCTTCTACGGTTTTTAATTTCTAAACCATGTCATAGTTTCTCAAAACGCCACCAGGGTATCAAAGAAAACGGGATCCAAATGCTTCTTTTTATATTTAAATTTTATATATCTTAAAAAAAACTTTATTGTAAAGATTTATGCACATTTTTGCACATTTTTGCATAATATGCAATCTTAGTAACACATTTACATAATTTAAAACGTTTTTATACCTTGTGATTATGAATAAGACGTCTTTAAGTCAGGTACCATATGAGGTGGTCCCGAGAGCCACTAGGTGGTTCCTAGTGGTTCTGGGAACCACCTGTTGAGAAAAGTTAAGTTAAGGGATGGTGGTGGATTATAAAATATAAAAAATATTTACAATTTAAAATTAAATGAAAATGAGTATTTATAAATTAAAATTTAATGCGGTGAACAATAAATATATCTCTAATGAAATAATAAGCTATGATGAATACAAATATCAAAAATACAATAAAGTTGAAATTGAAAATTTAAAATTTCAATAAATTTCAAGAAATTTCAAAACTAGAAATAAAATCTCAAAATTATTAAAATAAAGTTTTTATATGCTCAATAATTAATTTGTTGGAAAATACTTAAATTTACTGATAAACAAAAAAAACAAATTACGATTGTTATGTAAAGTTACATTGAAATTATATTCAGAAATTAAATATTTTTGGCTCAACTAACATTTACGTTGAAAATTAGTAAAAACAAAACATTAATCTAAATTAAAATTGTTGTTAGATGATCTGGAATTAAAACTATAGTATACAATTTAAAGTTAAATTTGTGATAATAAATTTAGTTAAAATTCCACAATAGAATTAAAATTATGATGAAATTGTATATTAATTACTAGTTGAATGTTCATTATTCAACACTAGATCAGAAAAATATAAACAGAACTAGTAAGCTTTTATAAAACATATAAAACTAAGGGACTTCATAATTGTTAAATATAATCTATTCCAAATGTTCCCTAGGCCACTTTTCCACTATGAAAGTACATATGAAGGCCAAAATGTTGGTACATATATATATATATATGTATATAATATTTCAAACATATTCCATAGAGAAAAAGTTAATTGAAACCAGTTGGTCTATTGTTTTTAATGAATCATGTATGAAAGAAAATACATTGCCTAGATATTCTGAACTTATATATATACTTATATATTTTACCTGGAAGTTCAACATGAACTATTGTTATGAAGTATAACTATCTATATATGCGTTTACAAATTGAACGTTTTTGTTGAATGACAACTTTTTCAATAATATGGAAGTTCTTTAATTCATGTTTGGTTAAAATCCCAATAAATGTAATACTTTTATGAAAAAAAATCCTGGTCATGTTAATTATAAGTCAATGATTTGTTTTCAACAAACGTTGTTGTATCTTTACAAACCAAAACAATTTGTAATATAAATCTCTAAGGTTTGACTAAAAATCAACAAATATATTTAATCAACTTTTGTTAAAAAAAAATATTATGTAACCTTTTATGTGAAGCAAACCTTAATAGGAATGCAAAACAACAACGATCACAACATCAATGAAAATAACACACACATGTTTCTTCTCTAAAGGTTATACTAATTATAAATGTGCTCATCAAGGTATTGCTATAAAATCAAATACTATATTTCATAAATGCAGACAAAAAAACTGATAACCGACAAGCGAAAAAAATATAAAATTTGTTTTTCAAAACAAAAAATTTAATGAAAGACAAATCTTCAAGTTTTTATTTTATTTTAATTAATACAAAAAGTATTCAGTCATAAAATTTATTTCTAAATTGAAAAGTCTTTTTATTTTCGAATATTTTATTATTCTATTTTTAGATATTTTTTTTGTACTTTCATATTGAAATTATTTTTACAGATTTATAATTGTTTCAATTACTATTCAAAGAATTTTATGCAATACAAATGATATAAATTTAAATAATTTTTTGTTTTATTTTTATTTAGAAGTGAAATATTTTTAAAACTATCCTATTGATTGCTTTTGTAATGGATACTGTTTACAACTTCACATTGTAATATGAACGTAAATAACGAGTCTATGTAATTAATAACACAAACTTATTACATGCAGTGCAGTGTAATTATTATGTAACGTAAATTATATAAGTCTTTACGATCTGTAGGTGTAAATTTAAGGCAAAACACACCAGAAAACTGTTTACACTTTATGTTAGGGTTTTTATTGATTACCTTTTTATTACTTTTTTTAAAATGTTTTATGTATAACATAACATTAGGTTATAACCCATAGCAGAAAATATACTTTATTAAAGCTTATAGTTAAATTTGAGTTGTCTGTTCAAACAATTTTTGTTTGATTTAATCAATTGTTTTGTTATTCAATTACATTGATAACATTGTATACGAATTTGATTAAATGACAAAAACAAAATTGATTGAATCAAGAAAAAGTTGATTTGAAAAAATGACTATAAAAAATTGCATTCAATAAGTTGATAACAAAACTTAATTCATTTGTAATATGTTTTTTTTTTCATTAAAACATTTTAATATAATTAAAAATGTTCGTGTATTTCAGCCCATCCCTAAAAGAGATCATTCATGCAAAATGTCTAAAATTACAAATGCTAATTCACTTTATGGTGAATATTAGTTTATGGCGATGTTACAGTTTGATGAGCGACGGCTAAGGACAGAACTTGGTTTAAGATATACCACAAATCAAAAAGTGAAAGAAATGACCTTACTTCCCTGCTAGTTAAAATTATATTGTTTAAGTTTAAGTCACTTGTCGACAAAGAGCTTGTTGGATTTTCAAAGTTGTAGCATAGATTATAGAAGCATCGATGAACAACTCAATACTACAAGTTTGGACCCAAATAAGTAGTCTAAAGGTGTCTTTCAAATTAGGTCCCGTAGAAGCCAATACACATAATCTGATTTCGTATGCCTACACATCAACAACAAAGACAATATTTTGTAATGAGATACTGTAGATGAAACGTTGATATGTGATTATGCATAAAGTTTGTACAATAGAAAACATTTAAAATATGATTTAGTAAAGCAAACAAAAATTTGTCTCAAGAAAACAGAAAACTACATTGAAATAATATAATAAATATTAAAGATGAGAATTTTCAGGAAATAGATGAAGACTAGAAGACCTGAGGACAGAGCATTATATGTGGTAGCAAGAAATGAGGCACAGAGAATCAAAAAGAATCAAAAGAGTTATGGCGCAAAATTGGCCAGGAACTCAGAAATGATCAAGTAGTAAGAGAAAAATTGTTATTTAACAGGGCAAAAAAATCAAAGGGACAATGCCTGCTCTTATGCAATACAAGATAAAGCGGGAACAAATCTTTTAACTGAGCCAGAACAAGTAGCCAATCTATGGAAGGAATATTTTTATGAGCTACTTAATGTCTTATAAAACGTAGATATAGAAGAACCAGTAGTTGGCAGTGTACATGACAGGGAGAAGGAGGATGTACATATAACAACGGACGAAGAGTTGAGCGAAGCATTAAAAGAATGAAGAACGGTAAAGGAGCCGGAAATGATGGAATTCCAGTAGAAGTAATAAAGGCCACAGGACCAGAAACAAAAACTTTGATGTTGGAACCATTGAACAGTGCTCTGGTAAATGAAAAGAAGTAGTGAAAAGTCTAATTACATTAAAGTATCCGGCATCTGTTTGGTCGAAGTATCTTGCAACTTTTTAAAATTTATGAGTTGAGTATTTATGTTTATTTAATCTATGGTGGTAGCAAGAAAAAACAAAATTGTGTAAGAAAAAAGTAAAAATTCTAGCATAGCTTACTTTTTTCTTGCTTAAATTGTGATAAATGTTGTTTAGTCTGAGTCTGAGTCTGTTGCATTTCGTAAGGGTTTAGTAAGAAAACAGTAAAGTTCAAACAAAATGTCTTAGGATAAAAATACATTTTTACCAATCTTTACTTTTATCTTCCTTATAGTCTGCAAACTTGTCGATAAAGGTCTGATACACAAAAATTTAAAAAAAAGTTCCAGCAACCTTTACTTTGTCTTGCTTAAATTATGAAAAATAACGTAATATTTAGGTCAACAAGGAGTCTGTTGAGTTTTGCAAAAATTTAGCAAACAAAAAACAAAATTTTGTGAAATGAAAGTCAAAATGTTAGCAAACGTTACTTCTTGCTTGCACAAAATGTGCAAAATTCTGGATTTTAGTATTTATGTTTCTTTAGTCTAAAATGTTAGCATGCAAAAAGTAAAACCACAGATCAACTGTGGTAAAAAATTGTAAATTCCAGCAAACCTTACTTTTTGCTTGCTTAAACTGTGATAAAAGTCGTGGTAATTTGAGTCATTTGTCTGCACAAAGTCTGCTGCATTTCGTTAGGGCTTAGTTATAAAGAATACAGTTTCAACAAAATATCTTAGGACAAAATTCTAGCAACCTTTACTTTTTTCTTGCATAAATTCTGCAAAATAATGATGTTTGAGTCACTTGTTGGTAAAGAGTCTGATAAAATTCCCAAGAGTTTAACAAAAAAAACTCTAGCAAACTCTAATTCTGTTCTTGCTTAAAGGGTGCACAATGATGTGATGGTTGAGTAACTTGTCGGCAAAGAGTCTGATTTTTGAATCACTTGCCAACAATAAGTCAGTTGAATTTTGCAAAAATGTAGTAAAAAATTAAAAACTCTAGCAAATCTTTTTTTTTCTTCCTTAATTTGTGCGAAAAAGAGATCAGTTTGTGTTACTTTTATCCAGAGAAACGTAAGGTATCATACAAAGAAAAGTAACGTTTGAGAAAAATATCTTGAGCAAAAAGTAAAATCTCAGAAAGCCTTACTTTTTTTTGCTTGGATTCTGCGAAATTTGTGAGGTTTGAGTCCTTTAGCTGCACATAAATGTTATAATTTCGTAAGATTTCAGCGAAAAAAATGTAAAGTTTGATAAAATGTCTGATGAAAAAATAAAGTTTAAGTATATATAAGCCTTACGTTTTCTTACGTAAATTGTGCGGAACATCGTGATGTTTGAGTCCCTTTTCGACAAGGATTTTAGTATTAAAAACATTGTTTTAGCATCGTGCGTCATAGAACAAATAGGACAACAGTTACTTTTTTGTTACTAGTTTAAAAAATTTCTGAAACTTTAGTCATGCTATTAGTATTCGAAATGCTCACTGGTGAATGACGTGTGAAGTTACGAACATTGCCAGACAATTACACTGTAAATGTGTTGTAAAGCATGCATTTTATCATAAAATAGCAATCTGTCTTTTTTGCAGAGCTTAGTCCACGAGTGTATATATCTACATTTACATGTGTAAGTATTTACGAAAAAAATATATAGACAGGCGGCTTAAGGGGTACTATTGAAGCAGACATGTTAAGAGTGAGCGAGGCAATAAACAATTTATGCACCACTACAAATAATTTAAGAGGTACTCTCATCACAAATAATTTTGGCAACATTTTGTGCGTATATCGTAACGAGATGTATTAACTAATGATTATAGGAATTACGTATTCTCATCAACGACATTTATAACATAAACAATTTTCAGTTAATCACTGTAATGATGATTTAATTCAAATTGTAATTATAATAATCAATACTTTATTTACAATTTTTGTTCTTCTGATCAGTTGTTGTCACGAACCTGCAATAATTGTCATGAATGACACGTTATTTAGATATATTATTTAATCAATATCAGATCCAGAATGGAATTAAAATGAATGAATTTTCAGGATTTTTTACTTGTTCAATTATTTAATACATTGAAATAATTTTATAAAGTGGCAAACATTTGTTTTATTTAGGAATATCAGCTTTAATAACTCATGTTTAATTGCTCGTAGATGTTACCTAAGTAGCTGGGTTTATTATACATTAATTAAAATACACTTTTCTACACCCTTATGCTCAGCCTTTATTATAATTATTTTGTACATCATGTTACTTTCTTCATTTTCTACTTACTGCTTACCTTTTTACCAATATCAATACACTTTAAAATGTAGTATGAGGACTGATCTTCTCCACTAAAGAATACATAATTGAATATTGGCAATAGAGTGAAACAACGTTAAGGCATAGCAGCTACTGCTAAGTTTCGCATGTGTCTTCGTAGTTGTATGCATAGTCATCTAGTGTATCCTTTCACATTATGTTTATGTATTAGATCATTTCAAGCTTGGCACATCGAGCTCATAAGCTTTATACCTACAAATATGTTTGTGAATTGTACTTTTTTAATTTTGGAACTTCTAACAATAGTGCTGCCAAATCAAGTTTTTCTGTATGAATCAAATCGTTTCACATATATACTTTATAGCAATACCAACTTCTTCCTTCAATTTTTTTATTAAATTTATCTTTTTTGAAATCTTGAATATATTATGGTTTCATTATGAGGCTGAATAGTCGTTCGATATTAAGAATGTTTGACGGTTCAGGCACAACTATAGTTATACATTATTATTGATTTCATTAATTTGTATTACTATAATGTCTTACATATTATGTACAGTTATTAATAATAATTGTTCTATCACATTACCTTTCTTTATTGATAACATGGTTTCAGGAACATTTAGCTTTGTTTCAATGACAACAACATATGAAATCATAAAAGTTCTTTAGAAAAAAAAAACAATATTTATGTAAATTAAATTTGCTTCTTTTATTCAAGCAAAATATTTCATGAATATCTTATGAACTATTCTGAAACATGTGTTTTTATTCGAAATATTTCTGCCGTTTCTTACGAAGATGAGTTTGCACAAAATCAAATTAAAGAGAATAAATTTTCTCTGTAAAAATTGTATTTTTTCTATTAATAGAAAATTAGATGAATAGCATCGTTCCATAAACAAACAAGTTAATTAATTAGATTAACTTGGCCTTTAAATGGAAAAATTTAAATTCCTTAATTTGCATTTTAATTTTATTTATTTACACTTCCGACATTTTTGCTGATCAATAAATTATCTGATGATTGAATTTTATTTGTGTTTGTTTGTTTTCAAATAATTTTCTAAAATGTTAAAATATGTAATTTTCACTTCAATTACCTGATTTAGTATAAATTTGAACCAATTTAAGTTGAAATTAACTAAATTTATATATAACTCAATTTAACTAAATTTAACAAAACTTGAACAAACCTTAACTCAATTTAAACTGAATTTAAATAAATTTAAAGTGAACCCAACTCAATTCAAACTAAGTCTTACCAAGACTTGAACAATTGTTAACTCAATTTAAACTATATTTAACTCAGATTAAATTAAATTTAATTCAATTTCAAATAAATTTAACAAAACGTAACACAATTTAAACCGTATTTCATTTAATTTAAACTGTGCTTAACTTAATTGTAACTAATAACGTAACTCAATTTAAACTAAAACTAACTCAAATTAAATAAAGTTAAGCTAAATTTAAATTATATACAACTTGATTTTAAACTCAATTTAACAGAACCTAAACTATGCTTAACTTATTTTAAAGTATATTTAACTTAATTTAAATTATATTTAACTTGATTTAAACTATGTTTAACTTAACTTAAACTAAATATAATTCAATTTAAATATCGTTTAACTAAATTCAAACTATATTCAACTCAATTTAAACTCTTTTTAACAAAATTTAAACGTAATTTTCTTGAGTTAACACTATATTTAACTTAAATTAAACTATATTCAATTAATGTAAACTATATTTAACAAAATTTAAACGTAATTTTATTTAATTGAAACTATGTGTATCTCAATTTAAACTATATTCAACTCAATTTAAACTGTATTTAACAAAATATAAATGTAATTTTATTTAACTGAATCTTTATTCAATAAAATATAAACAAAATTTAACTGAATGTAAACTAAGTTTAAAAAATGTAAACCAACTTTAACTCAATTTAAGCAACATTTCACTCAATGAAAATGCAAAGACGTAGTTGTTAAGCCCATGTCCAATGAGCCGCTTTGAAAGTTTGTGACTGTAGCCAAGGCCAACATCTGAATTATTTTCAAATGTTCGTAATTTTTCATGGAATCGGACAACTTACAAAAACACTTTTGACTGAATGTGGATCTAATTACAATGAGTATGTAAAGGTTTTAGATGGCAAAAAGTATTGTTTAAATTAAATGACAGATAATCTATTAATAACAATAACGTAAATAAAATTGTCTATCTAGCAACTCAACGTCATAGTATGCTGAGATGCAAAACAAGAAAAGTATTTAGAAAAAAATATGAACACTTTTTATTAAATATTTTAGAATAAGAACTGTTCAAAATTAAACGAACATTTACAATAAATTATCTAAGACTAAATAATATTAAAAAACAATGTACTATGTTCTAAAGAGTATTTACTACTATACACTATATTAGAAAATAGTAAAATATACTAATATATTCTATATATTACTCAATACTATATAAAATGAAAATTATAATATATTCTACAGGTTATGTAATACTAGAATATATAATATGAAAATAGTAGTATATTTAAAAAGACTACGTAATACTAAATACCAAAATATATCAATGTGTTCTATAAATTACTTAATACTATATAATATGAAAATGGTAATATAATTTATAGATTATACTTAATGCTATATAATATGAAACTGTTTGTATATTCTATAGATTACTTAAAACTATATAACATGAATATATTAATATATCATATATATTACTTAATACTATACAATATAAAAAATTGAATACATTATATATACTATTTAGTACTATATAATATAAAAATATTAAACTATTCTAAAAGATTATTTAATACTAAATAGTATGCACATATCAATGTATTCTATAAATTAATTAATACTATATAATATGAAAATGTTTATAGATTAATTTATAGATTACTTAATACTATATAAGATGGATGCATTAATATATTGTATCGAGTATTTATTAACACTTTAACCGTATTATGATACACCGGTGTGTCATGTTCGCCAATGTCTTACTCCGTAACATGGCTCACCGGT
>JARUHE010178600.1:0-13813 GCA_031471125.1 Archaeomysis grebnitzkii | reverse complement strand
AAAAAACAAACAAGTTATTAAGAAAATAAAAACTTGAACCTTTTGTTGAATGTCCGGACGCAGACGACGACGCAGTACGACGGGGGACGACGACGACGGAATAGTAACACCTATGTCTTAACTTCGTTTCACTCGCTCGACAATAAGATGTTTCATTATCCTGGTTGTGTTAATATGCATTAACTTAGGGGAACGCAATCAATTAAGTTGACCCTATTTGTAAATATTTGAAATTTATGTTTTTATTTATTTAATAGAGTATGTTGGACCCTGGTTTTACAGCTTAAACGCTGGAAAAGCTACAGAGCCAAACAAAAGATAAAAAAAAATCTTGCGAAAAATCATTTGTTGATGAAAATAAAATGTTAAATAATATATAAAACTAATAACAAATTATATACAAGCATTCAAGTCCTTGTCTATCGCCACCAACGATAATGGCAACAAGACATCAGATATGTTACTGTTATGTAGAGTTTTGCTACGCATTTTCGATAAAATGCTGTAATGTGTGTCCCTAGATTAAAACTACATAAATAAAAAATTCAAAAAAACATTTATAGAGAAGAAGTTACTTGCATAGTTATAAATCAAATATGAATCAAGTATTAAGTGGTTTGATCCATAAACTTTAAATGTAACACACCAGACGATGATGATGCCTCCTACATAATAGTAACTGCTTTGTCAACAACACCATTTCACTCATTCAAAAAAACAAATAGGAAGCGATTTATTTTGTAAGTCAATTGTACATTAACATTTTGAAACAAAGACAGATAAACTAAAACTTTCAATAACAATTGTAGAATGAAATTATTAAAATAGCAATAAGTATTATGTAATATTAACTCAAAACGAACATGTAAGTTTATCTGGCATGCTGTTAGTAATTTAGTGTTTATGCAGTTTATAAAATGTAATCTATTTGTGAATGAATAAATGTATTCAAAGAAGTTATTTACTTCATACATTAATAGATCAAAATGTGTACATTTAGTTTACTTTTAAAAAAAAATTTAAGCTACAAGAGTTTAGTAACAAGCTGCGATGACATAATTCTGCTATTAGATTGTATGATATATGTTTAACAAATTATACAACTATTTTATTAGTCAACATATTTATATTTCACTATCTCAGGAGCAATAATTAAAATCATGGACAATGAACACTATTGGAAAATTATAAATAAAACTTCTAAGGTGTTTTTCACTTACAGATTTATATTTCATGGCTCTGGACGAGTAATTACAGTTCAATCACTAACATTTCTTTTAAATAACTCAGAATTACTAAGATATGTTCAACAAATTTTTAGTTTCCAACTTACTTAATTCAAACAACTATAACAAAAAAAGAACAGTGTCTTATTTGACCAAACAATTAGATTATTCATAGTGTATGCTTATCATTGGCTTCTTTTTTTATTAAAGTCGTCTCAACAAGCAAACAATAAAATAAGGTTTATTAAGAAGAAACTGCTAATTAAAGTACTCTTGCCTCAAATAAAGTTGAGAAAACATTACCGAAAATGTTTGTTTTTTATATCTTTGATATTCGAAGAAAATCAAGTTTGTTGAAAACACAATTACATCAAATAGCTCAACAATGTAACCATAGAAAATAACTTAAAAATATCTAAAAAAGCAAAGGTACTTACTTCGTCTTGATTCAACAAATCGTCTCCGATGACTAGAGCCGCACTGGCTTTTTTGTCTCGGCCTGGAGTGAACAAAGTGTGTTCGTCGGCCTGTCTGTTATCCTCCGAGTCATTGGAATCTTCTCTGGCATTGTCCGTGTCACGGTGCAGGCCATTAGAGCGGGATGGAGAGGTAGCGAGGCTAGCAATGGTAGTAGCATTGAAAGTAGGAGGAGAATGATATGTTGGGGATGTGGGTGTGGGAGACAATGGGGTCATGCTGTTTCTATGTGCAGAAGAGGTTGACCCAACATAGTTGTTGGTGAGAATGTTTTGCTTGTTGGATATGTCCAACAGACTATTTGAGCTGCGCTTGGAACGATCCTGGATAAAGACAATCATGCAATAGTTGTAGTCGAACAAAAATACGGTTAATTCACATTATAAAATATAATCATATTTGTAGAACTTCATTTATTTATTTATTTTTAAACCATGGAAACTAAATTTTTTTAGAATACATATTTTGAAAGGTATATTTCCAGTCAATGTGTAACCATTGTATTATTTCATTCAAAATTATATATTTCACATGATGCTTTGTTGAAAATCTTCTACAGAATTTTAATCTATTTATTAGACCACAGATTTGTTGTAATTATTACAATGAAGGACTTGCATTAAAAATTGATTTAATTAAAATAGCAAACAAATAAAATTCACTTAATAAAGATATACATTTTTAGTGATTGCCAGTTACATTTATGTGCATGTAAAAAATGTATTCAAACCAATTTAATAAGGAGATTTATTTTAGCTGTCCACCAGTTACATTTTCTTTGCTTGTGAAAATTGCGGAAATTAAAAATTTGATTGAATTCTTTTTATCAAGCTTGGAGAAAATTTTGCATTTTAGTTCATACAATTGAATATACTGTCTAAAAAGATTGATCCATTTCTAGCATAAAACTAGCTTTATGTTTTCATATTAACTAATACACATTGTATACAGCACTAGAGATCATACGAGCAAAGTATTATACTGACAATTATTTCGTAAATCTCAATAACATTTTGTTGGATTAGAACCAAAAAGTTGAGAAAAGATCTCAAGCAATTCAATTTTGCTCTTAAAACACTGGAAATTTAGGTTTCAAATTATTCAATACACATCACAATTTTATATTGTGAATATTATAACTTTCACAATATATAATTTAAGTTCACGTTCTACAACTATGATTACATTAGGAAAGAAACATTTATTATTATAATTATAATAATAATTGTAATAAAAACAATTATAATTATTATTTGTATGCAAAGGTTAAACAACGATGCAGTTATGGCATTACAAAATATTACTACGATTCAACAAAAGCATTAAACATCTAATTAAATATAAGGAAACATACAACAAATTAATATTTTAAAATAATAAAACAGATAGGAATTTAAAACACACGAAGAGTAGATCAACGTAGATATACGAATAGGGGGTGAATTTGAAGCAATTTACGAAATATTTTTATTCTACCGTACTTTTAAACAAATTTATTATGCAAAAAAAATAATTCTCACCACAATGAAAGGAGATTCCTCCCGGTTAGGTGTAGTGAGCGGCGTACCCGGAACAGAGGTCTTTCTGGACATTTTTTTCGTGCGCAGGGGCGGCTTGGGCTTTTTCGGGGTACTCTCGTCTCCGAACGAAATATAGAACCCTTTGTCGGCACTCACCCCATCTTGCAACGGCTCTGCTTTGACGTCTTCTTCGTCATCATCCTCGTCCAACTCGTCCGAGGCATAGGCGGGCGAGAAGGACCTGTTGACGACTGAAGGCTGCGGCAGATCCGCATCGTCATGGACGGGGGTTCCCTTCTTGGTTGGCACCCTGAAGGTCTTCGTGCCAATGGCAGGTCTGGTTGGCGAGCCGGGTTCGTGACTTATCCTGTAGGTTCTGTTTCCGGATGATATTGACATACGCTTCAGTTTGTTGTTGGCATCATTTAGGTCATCATTTTCCTGCGATTCAATAAAATATACGCTCTGTGGCTCCATATCATCTGGAGGCGGAGCTGCAACAGGAGCGTGAGTAACCGAAGACTGCCGGGTTGGACTCGGAGACTTTTGTTGTCTTTGAAAGGTGGTTTGTTGCGGAGGGAATTGGTTGGGCTGCGACATCTGGCGACTGGGGGATGAGTGGGCACTAGACTTCAGGCTGCCCGGACCCCTGCTATCCTCCCCACCCGAGGAGCCATCGCCGTGCAATCTGAATGGTGCGTGCATATTGACCATGCTTCGTTGCTGGTCTGAAAAGACATTAAATCGATCAATACAAAATAGTTTGATTGAAATACAACAAAAAGTAAAAGTGGAAATAACTCCAAAATACACCAAACATATATTTAAGGTCTGAAAATATTTCATTCATTATCTCAATGTAAATTGAATTTTTTTCATTCAAAGATGTAAGATAAGGTGAACCAAAAACACAAGTAACTAAGTAAATAACCAAACTACAGTTTATAGCAGACACATCTACAAATGATTCCTCTGAAATGAGTCCATAAACATCATGAAAACCAAACTATTTCAATAAAATCAGATTTCATAATTTTTTCATATAAACAAATGCATATATTTCATTTCTATTAAATGATTATTGCACTAAAATACAAAATATGTTTAGTCTACTTTTAAATAAAACAAGCTGACAAATCCCTAACAACTTAGTGTAACTCAGAGAGTAGTGCCTTTCATCTCGGTTAAAAGCTATGTAATCATTTTGAATTTTACAACTTTGAGTTTCAGTTCATACTATAGAACATAGAAAATAAATACCCTTACATTGTTGATGAGACAAAACAATAAATATATATAATTAATGAAGTATCAAAAAATTAAGATGGTGTTATGTATTCAACATTAAACTATTCTCTTCATTCTCAAGTCAATTTTTTACAATGTATCACATGCGATACAATAAACAAAGGTTATTTTCAATAGTAACTTCAATCTAATTTAGTACAGTAAAGGCTTAAGTAAAAGGTAGGTTTGGGATGTATGGAAAACTTTTTTAAAAAGGAATAACAAAACAAAAATAATTTCTGGCTCACCTGAACCATATCCTTGAGGAGGTGTCTGGAACCCTCTGTACTGGTGTTCAGGACTATAATAATTCTGGCCATTCTGGTACATTTGTCCCGGCGGTTGAGCCGTATTCGGCAGCGACTGTGGTTGCCCATGGAGCATGAATCCCTGGGGTACACTTGGTGGGTTGGCTGGGTTCATTGGCGGCAGTTGGTTCTGGTGACCCATCTGGTATTGTGGATAATAGTTAGGATGTGGTGGATGGTGCTGCGGTGGCGGTTGCTGTTGGTTGGCCATGATGTAATCTGCCTGAGACATGACCGGTCTACAAAGAAAAAAGAAATTTTATTAAAAAATTTCCATGTCAGACAGTTTTGTCTTATTTCAAATGAATAAAGAATTACAAATTACAGAAGTGGAAAAACGATATCACCACATTTTGGAAGTGCTATTTGCCACAATAGTCAAGGTGTTGTTTAAATAACATTGGATGCCACGAAATATTCAAGACATGCTTTGAATTCAGTGTTAGTGCACTTTTAGTTGGAAATGAACAATAAGTTATTCAGATTACATTTTCATACAATAGGAATTGCTCACCAGTGTAGTTATGAAAAAATTCTTAGTTTATTAAAAAAAAATAATCAAGACATTTGTAAATTTAAATATTTAAAATCTATTTTGCTATGAAAATCATAACACAGAAGAACAGATATCACAATTAGCATCATCATCCTTAGTTTCTTGCTACTGCTTGCTGTGCAGAGGATTCAGTTCATGATTTTTTGACACCAACCTCAGTTATTAGCATTCAGGTGTCATTTAGAGCATTTCTTCAGTAATTCATATGGAGAATCTTACACAGAAAGTCCTACAACAATGTCCTGACTGAACTGCCTCAAAAAATCGCAGGTGATTTCAGATCAATCATTGTTCTTTGGGATTTTTTCTAGAGTTATTTCTCCTAGAACGACTGCCTACCAAAGTAAAAGAACCCATTTTTTTATTACTATAGAATGTTATACAGCACATTACCTATGGAGGTAAAGAGTGCTGTTTTGTGTGGTTAACAATTGGGTGATGTTGGGGTTGATTATTTCGCCTTGTACATTTCATTCATTAAATTCAACTCATTCAATAAACTTATTAGGTTATCAACGGGGCAATCTGTTCCCAGCAGTGCTTTCATAGTTTGAGGTAAACAGTATTTTTGTCGTTGTCTTGGATAAAGATTGCATTCCAATAAAATGTGTTTTACTGTTACTATGGAGTTACAGCACATAGGCTCAGGGGGTCTTCCATTTGTCATAAGGTAACTGTTGTTATATTGGTATGTATGATTCTAAGTCTCGTTATTATTACGTCATTTTTTCGTCCTGGATGTGGAGGCCATGGTTCGACATTTGGTTTTATTTCCTTCAGCTCAATGTCAGATTCATTACAGGATGTTTGCCATTTTTCATGTACATATTCTTTGATAGAACTGTATATGTCAGTGTGTGGGATAGCAGATATGTAGCTATATTACATACCAGCTTAGCTTCGGAATCTGCACGTTCATTGCCACGTATGCCTACATGACTAGGTACTTCGCAGAAAATGATTTGTGTGTTATGTTGCATGTGATTTACATACTGTTGAAATGATCGACATATAATTTTAAATAAAACTTCAGATACAGGTATTTGAAGAACTTCTAAAACCTTGAATCCCTTTAGACTGAAAATAGATATATGCAGAAGTAGAAAATAAAATATAAGAGCTTAAAGCAAATCAAACCTTTTTAAAGGAAAATAGTAGATTGGCATTAACAATACATACAAAACTTATAAGCATAGGGAATAGTCAATTAAAAAATATTTATAAAAAGTTATCCATAAAAAATTAGAAAATATAAGTAAATGAGTAAATTGTAAGAAAGTAAACATTATTTTCTGGAGATTTTTAAGATGAAAATAAAATTGATTTAAAGATTAATTTATAAATAATCATCCTTCTAACAATGCAGGGGAATACATGAGGTGGAAACTAAATGTTCATTATTCTTGTATATTTTAAATCATTAAAACCCCTTCCTATGCCCTTATAAACCTGTAAAACCCTTTCCTATACCCTTATAAACCTGAAAAACCCTTTCCTCTAGTCTTATAAACTTGTAAAACCCTTCCTATACCCTTATAAACCTGTAAAACCCCTTCCTATACCCTTATAAACCTGTAAAACCCCTCCCTATACTTTTATAAACCCTCCCTAAGCCTTTATAAACTATTGCCATGTTTTCCACATTCTCAATAACATGAAACCACAAAATTTAATTGGTAGTATGGAGGAAGACTGTACTTAGATTATGTTGAAGGATGTTTTGAATTACTATCCACTCATGGATAGCGAAATTTTTAATCTCTTCCATTTAAATTTGACAAAATATCTGTAAATTCCTAATATAATTAATACAGTACACTTATTAAAAATATTTACAGCAGAGTTAGAAGCTGAAAAAACATGTTAACAAATTTAACCTGTGACAAAAAGGTCCAAACCTATTTAGATGAAAAGTTGTGCAAAAAAATGTATGCAAATTAGTTAACAATTTACATCCCATAACCATTAGATTTATTTTATTTAGTTTAAAGTCATGCTTTGGAACTCAGGTTAAATCTTACCTTTGAATGTTTTGTAATATTAATATCTTGTCGTTAAATTTGTCAAGTGTCACTAGATTCAGTATTTCCAATAATTTGTTAATCGGTTCAAAGATTTGCTATACATTTTATGTTTGTTTATCGATATCCAATTTGCAACCGAACAAATTTGAAAAATGATAATTATTTATTAACTTCATTCAATTTTTGGTAAGGCATTT
Source organism: Archaeomysis grebnitzkii (assembly GCA_031471125.1). Lineage (NCBI taxonomy): Eukaryota > Metazoa > Arthropoda > Malacostraca > Mysida > Mysidae > Archaeomysis > Archaeomysis grebnitzkii. The sequence goes on along the minus strand of JARUHE010178600.1, from coordinate 6,218 downwards.
TCTTCTTGTAGAAATAGTATACAAATTCAGGATTATATAACTATCACTGGTCAAAAGTTTGGGATACAACAGGACAAAATGAAAAATAAGTTAACTAAACATTATTATTTAAGCATTTTCTTACAAGTTACTATATACAAGAAGCACAAGACATTAGATTAACAACATTTTAATTCTTTAAAAACTATTGAACAACAACTAAATGAAATTGTGTTTAAGCAAAGGAAAAATGCAATTGAAGATTAAGATTATTTTACAAATAATGATATAAAAAATAACTGGGTAATGTGATGTAAATTGTAAAATTTCGTTATATTTGTGTAAAAGCAAACATACTTAAACACTATTTACACAGGAAAAAATGTTCATTTTTTAAATTACAAAATTTCTTAACATTAAAAAAGTTTGTCCAACTGCATTAGCAAAATGTCAACATTTGATAAACATTGAATATCATTTTCAATTAAACAAAGTTTCAGTTAAAAAAGGCATTTCTGGCAGTCTAATCTTTGCACTTTCTTTTGCCACCTCTGACGAGAACGGACAACTGCCTGAACAATTTGGTTGTCTTAGGGGCGGTAGAACTGGCATCTTTGTTGCTAATGGGACTGGTGGTTGCTGGGTCTGGCAATGGGACGATGGTCGCCATCTTGTCCGTCTCGTCACAACTCTTGATTGCCTCCATGTCGACATTTTCTTTGTCGTCCTCGCTACAGTCGGAGTGACAATCGCAGTCGTCGTAGTTGTCCGACACGTTTGTATTGTCGTATTGGTTATTGTCACGCGATCTGGGTTTTGTCAAATGGTGGTGTCATGTCAAACAACGTCAGGTGGTGCGTCAATAAAAGGAAGTCATTAATGGGTTAGTGAAACTAGATCTATATCAGTTTTTAATCTATCTGTATTATTACTAAACTTACATCTATTTTAGGGTAGGGAGGCATTTGTTACAAATCTTGTTTAAATTGTGTAAAAGATCTACAAATTTATTTGAATAATTATCAGAGAACTAAAATGTTACATTTTCTTACATAATACTTTAAAAACTAATCATAGTTCTTTTCAGTCTAAATTATAATTTAAGGTTCATGTTTTTAAAATGCAATCAACTAAGTTGTATTATAATACAAAATGAAAAAACAACCATTTACTTAGAAAATTACTATTTCTGAAAAATGAAATAGGCTGAAAAATTACAATGAAATTTAAACCTTAAACAAAATTCATTTTATTGCATTAATATAAGAAGTAATAAATAACAAACTTTTTCTTCCAAGTCGAATTAATTCAAATACATTTAATCAATTAAGCAATGAAATATTAGTATTTATGTGGACTAAGTTTTTATAGAAAATGTTTTACAATTAAAAGGGTGAAACTTGCAGCATAAAACTGACAACTTTTAGAAATATTTACATTTTATGTACACAACAAATATATGTTGAACTAAAAACATGCAGGGTTTCCATTAAACTATTTAAAACTAATCAAACTAAATTAAAATACCTTTAAAAATAATTTAAAATCATTGCTATATAGCTATTTTTCAAGGCAAAATTTTTAAAATAAAAAAATAAAGCCAATGCATACGAGAATTTTTTGCTAAAATTTGAAAAAACACATAACATGCTAATTTTATGCATAAATAGCCACAAATTCAATTTCATTCATGTAAGTTGATTTATTTTGGTGGGAAACTGAACTTCCAGAAAGAAAAACTTGATGGAATGCGACAATATAGATTTTGATGAAGGCAACACCGTCCATGAAGATGGCAATGCAGTTTATTGGCTCATGCGATAAAATGCACGAAATAAATTTGATGAAGAGAATTTTTTATTTATTTTTGTCATATATTCTACGGCACACATTGCTATGGAGGCAAAAAGCACTTTCTCAAAATTTTAATCCAAATGTGGTTTTCCTAATTCTTATTTCTCTTCTGCTTCAAATGAAACAACATGACTGAACATTTCAAATTCAATTTTCACCAAAATAATTTGTTTATTGACTGATATATTAGAAGTAGTGTATGAATTATAATGAGATCATTATATATTTATTTACTAATTTATATTTATTTACTTATTAATTTATATTTATTCACTTATTAATTTATATTTATTTATTTATTAATTTATATTTATTTACTTATTAATTTATATTTATTTACTTATTTATTGAACAGATGCAAAAATGGACAAAAAATGAAAGAAGGTCGACCTACCTCGCAGGCCCCCATTGAGACCTCCTCGTTGCAGGAGACATGGTCGTCGCATATCCTTCGTTGGTGACGGGTGCTCCCCACATCCTTCTGGCCGGACTGCCCTGAAATTCATTTTATATTGGGTATTATTTGGTGTACTTGTGAATTTAAATCTAAAAATAAAATGTTTTGTAGTTTTGGATTTAAAACAAAAATTGTAAAACAAGAAGTTGGAACATTTTCTCAACAGTCACTAAAGGGATGACAAAGATGAGACTTTGCATAGCAATAATGCATCAAATTTATAAAGCACTTGTCATTCTCATTTATCACTACCCACATCAGATGATGTTTACCCTAAGGATATGCAGCTGATATATGGTGCTTCGTTCAATCTATGGTAAGCTTAGCACATGAGATTTTAAGAGGATACAGCCACATTCAAATTCCCGATGAAATAGCTTTAGATGGGATTGAATTAATTACAATAAGATTTGCTTATGCAGCATTGATCTCTAGGTGGCAAAAAGTTAAATATAAATTAACATTAACTATTCTTTATAGGAGGAAAAATATTCACAACACACCCACACAAATTGACAGAAGACTTACCTGATCATGTAAATAGAACTGATTTTGCATTGCAGCTGGTTGGTTGGTTCCGTTGTGCATCAAATGTTGAATTTGATGCTGCTGACTGGCCAGCCTCTGGATGTCGGTTTGGATTTCCGTGAGCGAGTCGTTCATCCTGTAATTAGACGCAAGGTGTTCAGGGGCGATGCTGTACCGCCGGTTGGGCGGTAGCGGAGGCAGACCAATGGAGTCCCTTTGCCATGTTGAACCCGGTTCCAGATAGAGACTCATGCGCCGATGATAATCAGGCCTCGGAATGTAACTCGACAGATTGACTGAGGATTGGGCCCGTCCTCTTCTCAACGGGGGCAGTGAATAGTGCGAGTTCCGTTCACTATCGCCTCTGCAATGCCGCACATGCACCAAATACAATGTCACCATTACCAAATCATTTTCATTTTACATCTACACTGATTTTACATGGAAATAAAATCACTATTTCGTACATAATAGCAAAACAGCTTTTTGATACATGTAAACGAGATACCTTGAATCACAGTTGGTTAGGTAAAAAAAATAAAAAGATTTAACTCTGAACAACCTTAGAATCAAATATTCATCCTACATAGTAATGAAGATTTGAATTTACATGCTCATTAATATTAATGAAAAGCATTCTTGAATTTCTATTGAGGATATAAAAAAGTAATAAATTTAGTTTTTGTTGTATTGCAACCAGAAAAACAATAAAATCATAATGGATGAAAAACAAATGCAAGAATGTATTATTTGCCTAGTCCTTCAAAAGATTGATTGATTATATAGAGTTTGGGCAAAGCCCTAGTTCTTCAAAAAAGAAGTTCATACTAACAATGATTGCAACCTAAAAAATTGAAATTCAAATATTGAAAAAAAAAATCATACATAGCATTGAAATAATAAAATTCATCATACTATGGTAGTGATCTTGATCCAATTTTTTTGCGATTAAATCACATTGAACAATTTATATGATTTTGATTGAATTGAGAATGAAAAAACAACTCATCGGTGATACCAAATTGTTTGAAGTCGATACTTGATCAACTAAAGGCCTTGAATTTTTTTTTAAATATTTAACTGTCCAATTGAAGAGAAAATGTGTACACCACCATGAAAGGCTTGAATAGAAGAACCAATAACAAATAACAAATATGAAAGGCAAATGCCATGCAGTATTCTGTTCATTGTTTAGGTTGAATTGCTCAAATAATTATTCAATTATCCTTAATAACTGTGGAAAATATGGATAGACAATAGCACAAGTGAGGTAACCCATGTTCAAATAACAGAGTTTGCCTCACTTGTGCTATTATAGGTGCATATAATATATAAAAGTTTAAAAATATGAAACTCTTTACATTATCAAAGACAACAATAAAAGAATCTAAACAATCAACAGAACCCTTCAATAGGTTACAACAAACTTCATTCACAATTATTTGCATTCAAAACTATTTTACATCAGACATTTGTAAAAATAGGAAAAATTAGTTTGTTAATGAGATGATTGTTCACGAAAGAAATTGTAGAAGAAAATTATACCTTCACATTGAAAAAACAAAAGCTTTAACTAATTTTTATGTGTTTTGCAATTCTATTTGAATAATTCTAAGTTTATTTGATATCAACATTGGGTGTTTGAAGAAATAATCTTAAATAAAAATTATTATTAATGATTAAAAAAAGTGTTGAAGAGTTTCACTCATCAAAGCAACAAATTTAAATTTAAAATTCAGGAAAACAATTGTTTAGTAATTGAAATCCAAGGCATATATTTCCACTAAAAACAAATCTGCAACATAGCAAAGATTAGAGCTGCAGCTATTCAATTAAATGTTATAAATAATCATTCAACTATTTAAGGTTCGAGTAAGAGTGATTTTAAACTTTATTTCTTTTATTCAATCAGTTATAATAATATAATAAACCTGAATAATATAAGTGGAAGAACTATTCAGATCACAAAGAGTTCAAGTGAAAGAAATCACTACATAAAAACACATTCACATGCATGACAAACTACATATATCAATTTTATTACCATGCTGTTGCTCAACAAATTATTACGATGTACATGCACACAGACATAACGGATAACAATTAATTATCCATGGAAATATTGAAGAGAAAAGTTGGTTAGACATTTTTCTGGCAACCGGTGACTGTTTATGGCATGTTACGTCGGTCGAGAGCTCACCTGAGGTTGTTTGTTACCGGGTTCAAAATGGCAAGGGGGTTAAATCCAATGTTGAAAGCCTCCGTTACTTAGTTAAGTTATGCGCAAGTTATTTTTCACCGTCGGCCGTATTGAGATTAAACAAAATATCCTGCTTTGTACTTGGGTTAGTTATTCTTGATTAAATACCTGGTATTAATATTTGGGTTATTCTGCATTAAATATGGTTATAATTAAACTGATTACAAATAGGATTGAATATATTGGATTTTTTGTATATTGTTATTTATGATTAGTACTGATATTAAATTGAATAAATTTTTTATCTTTTTGAACATTAACCTGCTATGTAAGAGATTTATTAAATAAATGTAAATGGAGTTGAATTTGATCACTATGAAAATGAGGTAGAAACGTGACATTGGAATTATATGCAAGATCTTACAAGATTTTGTAAAATTATGTCAATGACGGCAAAAAATAGTTTGCGAAGAACAGTCAGACTACTTGTGACATCACAATTGAAATCTTACTAAATCTTGTAGAATCTTGCAATATCTTACATCCTGTGATCTGCTTCATTTTATCAAATATGTTTCACCAAAAAAAAATATTTCCATTGAAAATAATATTTAAAAACAAACAAAATTCATTCCAATAATTTAATGTATTATACTTGTGAATTGTGATGCAATTTAATTGCTTGTTATTTAATTTAAAGGTTTTCTTCGGATTAATGCTGTGCAAAATTACACGGAAATTATCCTACTAATTAAGTGAACTAGAATTTTTTTAATGAGTGTTGTGTTGGTTTAAAAAGCTGAGAAAAAATAAAATATTTTAAAACAAAATACAAATATCTAAGCAAAGTGCTAAAGTAATGACACTAAAAATTGTATATCTAATGTGTATTCAACAATCTTGAATTACATTTTTAAATTTATAGCTTAAATATATGAATAAAATAAATTACTTATTGCCTAAAAACTTTGATAAGCAACATTACCAGAGCTATTGAATAAAAGATTTTTTGTATAAAAAAGAATATCAAACTATTTTTGAGAAAATGATCTATTCTTTTGCCCTGGTAATGTTGTTTATTATATAAACTATAAATAATAAAAAAAATCTTATTAATAACTTCATCAACATCTTGAGAAAAAAGGGGGAAATTAAATAATATAGTTGAAATGAAATTAATTAAATTAAACTGGATTTGAT
>JARUHE010178490.1:0-13814 GCA_031471125.1 Archaeomysis grebnitzkii | reverse complement strand
AATTAACTAAAGTTTTAGGTTTTTATTTTGGCATTTGAAAAATTTGGAGAAGTGAAATTGAAACAAGTTAAGAAATGACACAAGTGAGGATTGACATAAACCTTGATTGCTTTACCATATTGGCGATTCTCCTTTCATAATGGAACAATAATAATTTTTTCATTAATATTTCATGCAAATTAACAACACCAATGGTAATAATACTAATATTAATAATACGAATATTTATTTAGTTAATAATAACGATACTAATCACAAAACAACAATACTATAAATGCAGTTACTAGTAGATATTAATCACCAAAATAATATTAATAACCATGAATTGTATTTGTAACATTTCTAATTTTATTTTTATTTGATTAGGGAAATTTTGAGAAAAAAGTAATTTTTATTTTTTTCCGTTAGCAGTCGCTGAATATTTCAGGTTTCAAAGTATTTTCCAAAATGTTTTTATATTTTAAAATTTGTTAATTTTTTAATTTAATCTTTGCTTTTAAACTGTTTCCTAAAACATACTTTAACTTTAGTTAATGTGTTTCATTTATTGTTTAGTTTTCAAATATTTTCCGAAATATTTTAACTTTTTAACTTTTGTTAATTAATTTAATTTATTTTCTAGTTTAAAATATTTAAAAAAATGTTTTTACTTTTTAACATTTATTAATTTGTTTCATTTAGTGTTTAGTTTCAAAAACATTTACAAAACATTTTTACTTTTTAGCTTTTGTTAAATTATTTCGTTTAGTTTCCGGGTTTTAATGGGTTTTCTAAAACATTTTTTAACTTTTGTTAGTTTATTTAATTTATTTTCTAGTTTAAAATAGTTTACAAAACATTTTTACTTTTTAGCTTTTGTTAATTTATTTCATTTAGTTTTCCGGGTTTTAATGGGTTTTCTAAAACATTTTTTAACTTTTGTTAGTTTATTTAATTTGTTTTCTAGTTTAAAATAGTTTACAAAATATTTTTACTTTTTAACATTTATTAATTTGTTTCATTTAATGTTTAGTTTCAAAATATTTTCCAACATATTTTTTATTTTTAACTTTTGTTAATTTATTTAATTTAAATTAAACACACAGTTTCACAAGGAGTACTTTATTCATAAACAATTATTTCTATATATTAGTAAAGGTAAAAAATGTGTTATAAAACACTTTACAACTAAAAACTAAATTAAATAATGTTTGAAAAAACGTTCTAGCTTTTCTTCTTAAAATTAAACACACAGTTTCACGAGGACTACTTTATTTATAAACAAATATCTCTATATATTTCGGTGTCGACAGACATCCTCGTCAGTAGAAAGTTGTTTTGATCGATTATTGTTTTTAGAAAAATTTACCTTATTAGAGAAGAGCATTATCATACATACTATAACTTCACACTTTTCAAAATGATGTGTTATAGGAGCATCCATTCAATTTTTTAATTAACATTGACTCTAACATTCTGCATTTAATGAAAACATTTGACTTATACTTTGTCTTCATCTCTTTGTATTATTGATCTAGAAATAGTAAATGGGTAGCTAAATACTACATCATAACCTGATTTGCTAAGGTCTTCCTTTATAAGCTCTAAAGTAGGGTTGAATGAATCAGGTTATGATGTAGTATTTAACTACCCATCTACTATTTCCAGATCAATAATTTCTAACGGCATACAAAGAAATGAATACAAATATAGAACATACCAAATAAGCTGCACAGAATGTGAAAATAAGTATTCCAGTGAAACTGGAAGAAGTTTAGAAACACGTGTAAAGGATCATACAAACGACTACAAAATTGAAAATTTAAATAATTCTTTGTTTTTGCATTCCGCAAACATTGGACACATATTTGATTGACCCTCAGCAAAACTAGTGTATAATTCAAATGATTTGAAACATCCCAAATATGAACATGTCTTCGGGGTTTTTCTCATTGAATGGATGCTTCCAGAACATAATTTTGAAGTGTGTGAAGCTATAGTATGTATGATAATGCTCTTCTTTAATAAGGTATATTTTTATAAAAACAAAAAACAATCTATCAAAACAAATTTATATTGACGAGGGTGTGAGTTGACACCGAAATATATAGAAATATTTATTTTTATAAATAAAGTAGTCCTCGTGAAACTGTGTGTTTAATTTTTAGAAAAAAAATTAGAATGTTTTTTCCAACATTATTTAATTTAGTTTCTAGTTTTAAGAAAAATGACTATAACATCTTATAAGTTTTTTAATTTATTTCATTTAATTTTTAGTTTTATAAAATGTTTTCTAAAACATCTTTTAACGTTTGTTAATTTATTTAATTTAATTTTTGTTTCCTAAAATATAAATGAACAATGTTTTCTTAACGATTCCGACTGTTCAACTGAAAACGTCCAACTCATTTAGTTAAATTTTATACTTTTGTTTAAGTCAGCATATCAAAACTTTCCTTTTTCAGTGCTACATAATATAATGATTTACTGTTTGTAAATTAAGGCTCAAAAGAAAAAATGTTTTACTTAGACCTTGAATAAGTTTAAACGTTTTATTTCATATATATAAAATGTTGTTGATTTACTATAGAACAACTGCAGCGAATATTAAAATAAAATTAAGCAAATATAAATGTTTTAAATTTTGAAAAAATAATCTTCAGTTTCAATTTTTATCTTACGACAACTTTCTTTGTTATTTTTTATTAGTAAGTGGGACATATAATTGATTAGTCTAAAAGACTTCACTGTGATAAACAAACAGGAAAAATCTTAATAGCCATTTAATTATTTCACACTTATGGGCTGAAATTCTGATTATTGTGGTGATGATAATATTATGCCATTTTAATGATTTTCGATGATATCGTTTTCAACAAATTACGATTGTTTATTTAAGCAAATTTATGGCATTGCTCTAATATGTCGAAAACTTAATTGAATTGAGGAACAACTCAACCATCACTTGAGTCCTGAAGCCTTTGAATGATAATACTAACAATAATACTAATAATATTACTACAAAAAAATAATGATTATAATAATAACATGAAAAAAACTAATATTATAAATAAAAACAATAAGAGTAATAAATGATTATATTTGATACTTGACTTTAGCACTTGGCGGCAATGATTAATCTAAGGTTTTGGTTGTAGGTTTTAACATTACAGGCCACCAGTATAAAATTTGGGCAAGCACTGTCATAAATGTTGGGCTTGCTTTGGAATAATTTAAAAACTCTGTCAACCTTCTAGGGACGCTAATCGACGTTTCAGTGTTCCAAACGCAACTTTCTTCTTGTGTATCTAAAACTGAATGTAATCATGACCTAACCTAACCTGGCCTGACCTAATATGTTCTAATCGAAACGAAACGAAAACGAAAACGAAAACGGAAACGGAAACGGAAACGGAAACGGAAACGGAAACGAACCGAACGTAACCGAACCTAACGTAACCGAACCTAACGTATCCTAACCTAATCACACCTAGCCCAACCAAACCTACCAAGGCCAAACCAAGCCTAGCCTAGCCTAGCCTAACCAAACATAACCTAGCCTAGCCTAACCAAACGTAATCTAGCCTAACCAATTCAAACCAAAGCTAACCAAACCATGCCATGCCAAGTCAAGTCAATTCAAATCAAGCTCAATCTAACCTAAGTTAACGTAGCCTAGGCAAGGGTAGGCTAATCTAACCTAGCCTAGCCTGCCCTAGCATAACCAAAGAGATCCTAGCCAAATATAACTTAACCTATATAAATAGGTATATCTAACTTTTCCTCAACAAATCTAATTTAGCTCAAATAAACCTAAATTCGCATACAATAATTTAACTTAACCTAAGAAACATAATACAAATTGAGGTTAGTGGTGAAAAAGATGTGCTCAAATAAAGACTGATATACGTAGGGTATTTATTATCTTATTGTCATCAAACAACATTGTGAGTTTATTCAGTATAAAAAAAGATGAGACCATAATCTTAATAATAGCTAAATATTGTTAATTAATAAAACAATTCGAATTGGTCAACGAAAAGGTTTTTATTTAAGATTTTTTAATTAAAAATTTTTATCGGAAAAAAGTTGGTCAGCTTTTATTTTCTCTAAAATAGATTTTTGGACAAACCTTGTTTAAAAAAGATTAGGAGTCAAAACAAATTTGGAACCAGCAAAATGTTGACTACAGGAGTGAATTTTTAAGTTCAAGCTTGGAGTTTATAGACTCGTACATTTAAAATACATTGTTACTCATAATACATGCCGAAAAAAACTTTAAAAAAAAAAAAAAAAATATAAAAAAAATATGCTGTGGTATTGATCTAACAGTGAAATAACTTACTTCGTTTACACTCTGTGATTGACAAACTTTAAAACCATATATAAACAATTTCATTGGTCTAATATTAAATCTTTTCGCGAACGACTGTCGATTTGAGAAAACAAAAAACCACATTTAATAAACGGTAACGCATTGACACAGATCAATCTTTATGTGTTTGTTTGTTTGTGTATGATACTATTTTGTATGTTTCAATTAAACTCTTTTTATAATAATATTCAAAACAAGAAAGTTGAGAAACATAATGTGAAAATTAACTGTATTTAAAATTAATCAAACATTTACGTTAAATTAACTATATTTAATAAAAACTTATTGAAAAACAATCAAACATTTTGGTTAAATTACTCTAAAGCAATGTAAATAATGATACAACTGAAAAGTTTGAAAATTTGAATTAAATTAGAATAGAGAACCAAAAAGTTCAACTATTCATATATTGATATCGAAAACAAGGAGTCACAACCCTTAACTGTTACGTATTGCGAAGTTACTGGATAAAACTAGATCGTATTTACGTTTTTTGTATAATTTAAATACGTTCATCTGTTCATTTGTATTCGTATGTCCCAATATTTGTGCACGAAGAAGGTGACTCTTATGTGCAAGATGAACAAGGAAGTGTTTGATGATCTGCGTTGCTTGGGCTTTATGTTTTAATGATAACAATTTAAAACAAAAAATGGTAAAATACTTATGTTCCACAAAATACCCATTAGATCTTCATTACATACGCACTCATAAACACATACAATATAACAAACCTCAAAGACAGTACAAATCGTGTGCATTAAACTAATATGTGCGTATGTGTATTTATAAATATGTGGACGTACGTGTAATTGTGTATATTTAATTGAACATTAACATAAAGGTGACACAAATTATTAAAAAATGACACGGGAAGTAAATGCAGATAATACGCCATTTGGTAGACTTTTGCGAGGCATCACAATACGAAAAAGACGCCACCAACACTTTTCTAATTGACAACTCAAAAGGTAAATCGAGACAAATACTAAACGATTCCATGATTTACAAATAAGCCAAGGGAGGTGCGTGGAAATTGCCCTCAGTTCACATGAGGTAAACAAGACTGTTTATACATAAGCCCGAGTAAACATTTTATTAAATACAAAATTACTATATTTTAATGTTATTCTCATTTGTATTTATTCTTTAATGATAAAATCAAAGAGATTATTATTTTACTATAAATACCTCTTAAAAGACTTCATAATTCAGCAATATAATGGAGTTTCCATCATACTTTGTAGATAACTATCACCAAAGTTCACTAGTGCTTCATTTTTTGATATAAATTTAACCTTTACCTTTATTATTTGCTCTCCTTACTTTGAATATCATTAAAGTTCATCAAACTAATTATCATAAATAGTCTCTAATTAAATATATTGCAAATTGGGCAATTATTAAAATGAAAACATTAAACAATTTGACGTGGATAGTTTTTATTTTTTAACTTGTGACCCATTTTTTAAAGCTTATTCTGGACGTTAAAAATAAATGTATTTTTTTGAAATATGTTTCACATATCATATGTTATTTTTGTACAACTTTTTTACCTAATATGCATACAATTTGCTGAATTAATATTTCTAATAATTAAGTATTGTTTTTATGCATTATGAAAAATACTTTTAAGTGTTTATATTTAAATCGGGTTTCATATTTTGATTTAAATGTTAAATTTACACAGATAAACTCCTATTTTTTATCTATATTTCCCTACCAATGTCAACAAAGTAAAAGGTAATCGCACACAAACTAACAAACTTTATATTCTCATAACTGAACTATTGGAGTTGTTGCAACATAATCTTGGTTAAATCGTACACAAACCAATTTTACGTCCATACCCAAGAAATTATTTTTTATTTACGTTGAAAGCTATGCTTTGTTTTTAATCTTACTTAAATCTCGATTATCACGTGTTCCAGAAAAATAACATAAATATTAAACAATTATTGTTTAAACATTGTTAACAACTGAAAATCAAGATTTCCTTTTGTGTTTAGGACCGAACAGTTAAAGTTTACCCCAGAGCCTTGAACAACACCCTGCGATAGTAAGATGATAGCTTAAAACCAAATGCTCAAAAAATTGAAGAGTTGATGGAAAAATGTCATAGACATGTATACTAAACTACACATTGACATTGCCATGAATGTATAAAAATCGTGCCCGAAATGTGTGTCACATTCAATTTTAAAACAATTTCATCTTTAATAATGGGGAGTTGTAAATTATAAAAATATTACACATCGTTTCATCCCCATAGATTTATTCATAACTAATTTTTTTGATCGATATCAACGGAAAAAATACTTCATGTTTTCATACTTTCAAAAGATTTTCAATTCCACAACTTAAAAATGGCTGTGATTTATTTTAATTTGTTAGTTTTAAATCTATTTTTAAGAGGCATATGGTTGGCTGATAACAAGTTTTTAATATATAATGTTCAACTATTAATGGATTATAATTTTTGTACAAATCGAATTATATCTCGGTCATTGCATTATGTGTAGATTTGGTATATAATATTTATCTATTAGAATTGCAATTGTAAATTTTATTATTAAATTACCTAAAAATAGTTTAGGTCTAGTTATTGTTATAATAAACATACAAGCTAGGTCTAGCCCTAAAGTAGCTAACTAGGTAACTTAGTTATTGCATCTTAAAAAAATATAGCCAGTGACAAACGCGTCAGTGAAAAACTTTCGTGATTGGTTGATTGCAAAAGCATAATGAAACGAGCATGGTGATTGGTTGAACGGGAAATATTCCAATAATGTACCACATAGATTGGTGGCACAGATGATGTCATGGATTCAGCAGACGATCCGTATTTGAATCTATACTTCTAATGTCAATATTATCAGTATGGGCAGCATGTGAGCTTATGTTGTCCAATCGCTGATTGGTATATTTTAAAGTGGCGCAGTTGATGTTTTGTATTTCCAATGGCAATTGTTCATTTGTTCGTATCATTTGTGCGTGCGTGTGTGTTCAGGTGTGTTTGTGCGTGTCTGTATGTGCGTGTATGTGTGTGTGCTTAGGTATGCGTGTGCGTGTTTGCGTATGCATCTGTGTGTGTGTGTGTGTGTGTGTGTGTGCGTGTGTTTATGTGTGTCTATGTGTGTGTCTGTATATGTGTGTATGTGTGTATGCGTATATTTATGTATGTATGTGTCTGTCTGTCTGTCTGTCTGTCTGTCTGTCTGTCTGTCTGTGTGTGTATGTGTGTGTGTGTGTAATTACTCTTTATTCGTTAAAATGTCATAAAAGGGCAATACCTTGGAAACAGTCATATGTGTTATTGTATTCAATGGAAGAATTAATGTAAATAAATTATATGTAAATAAATTCATTTGCAGTCAAAATGCAGGTCGATCATTAGAAAAAATAGCATATCAAGGTTGAAGCTATAAAGATAAAATTTGAGTAACCATATAATAAAATTTCCAAGATACGAAAACATAAAATTTCATTTTTGGGTTATTTGTATTTTTTTGTTAATTACCAAAAATACTAATGACCTTTCACAGCCATTTTCATAATTGTATTGCAAAAATATGAATTTTAAACTTTCTAGTGTACAAAAATTTAAATAATTTTGAAATATGTAAAATATTATTTTTCCAAAATATATTTTTTCATTTATTTATTTTAATTTTAAAATCAATTATACAAATGTGTAAATTAATCAATGTCAATGAAATAAAATGAATGAAAACATATTGCTATGGGATTGTGAACGTTTGCATTGCATACTAAAAGATGCTCAACATTTTTTTGAAAGAATGTTGATAAGAAAAATGAAATAATGACGTTCCTTGTCACTTCAAAACAATCAAGTAAAAATAAATATACTTTTTTTAAATTGTGAAAACCTACAAATATTATTCAAGTGAATTTGCTTAATAATCGAACAAATAATGCTTGAACAAATATATATAGCCGCTAAATATTTTTTAAAACCAATTAAATATTTTTCAAATAATTAATTACCAAAAATTAACTTAAAGCTAATTAGAGCTGCGAGTTCTTTCAACTTACCACCGAGTTTAACAATAGCGTTTCGTCATTCATAATTAAATCATTTGCGTATTGTACCGACATTTGTTGAAGTCAAACACGTGGAAATGCATGTGTGTACAATCGGCAGAGCTACAAATAATTTCGATGACCATAACAAGTTTTACAGATTATTAAAAAAAATAAACATTGCATTTAACGGTTCGTGGAGTTTCCATAAATTGCAAACTTCGTTAAACGTGTTTAGATTTATTGATTAACTGTAGTTTAGAAACAATTTTTTTTAAATGGTTTGCCATCATCTTCACAAAACAAACTCAACTATTCCAAAGTAATATAAACGTGCAAATTTTTCGTTACAAGCTAAACCAAAAATGAATGGGATGTTTTTGATTTTTTTAACGAACGAATAATTAGTTATAACTCTAAGAAATGAAACACAATTACATTTAAGATAAACATCATGATTATGTCTGTCCCTCTACGCAGTAAATAGTTAAATGAACTATCTAGAAGGTCACCACACATTATGATATTCAGATTAAATAGTTGTTTAGTTTTCAAAGACAAAGTTAGTTGGGTCAATTTGAAAATGATTGGTGTACCAAACATTTTTTGAGTCGAACATCGAAGTATTTAATTAAATTTTGAACAATTAAAATGTACACTTGCTGCTAGTTTTGCAATCTCTTGGAGAAACAATGACCACAACTATTACTATTGACCACAACTATGACCACAACAATGACCACAACTATTACTATTGACCACAACTATGACCACAACAATGACCACAACTATGACCACAACTACCACAATGACCACAACTATTACTTTAAACTAACCAAAGATGAGCAACGGTTTCCTGAGCAATCTATTAAACTAAAAAGTTTCTAGTTAAAATCAGATACTTCCCAATAAAAAATATTCGTTTCTAGTCACGAGTAGTTTTAAGTTTTATTTAGACAAATAAGCGTCTATGAGTTATCAGTTATGTATAGTTTTTGTTTTGATCTGCCTTCTGCACAGTGTACGACACCTTCCAAATATAAGGCATAGAAAAAGATAGGATTTGAAAAAGAATTGCTAATATATTTAAAATTAAATATAAAACCAACCACATACCTTATAAAATATCAAATATTTATTTCTGTTTGGCAAATAATATTTGAATATATTTTGGTTATTGAATATAACAAACTATGATAAATCATTCTCTGGTGAACACTAGCTTATGACTTAAAAAATTCCTTCACATCAATGCCCGCAAAGTCATAAAACAACAAACTATGTTGAAATACAACGTTTTTAAAGCTTTGTCTGACCCTAAAGAAAGAAAATCAAGACAACTCTCATAATAAATCCGAAATATTCCATTTAATTCCAACATTATTTAGTGAAAACCAACTTTTTAGTTATTAATTATGAAAATTTATATTTTTTTAGTGAATAACACATTTAACAAAACTTATATCTTTATTTTAGTATTTTCTAAATATTTCGATGTCTAATGAAATATTCTTCAGTGTAATTGTTTTTGATCGATTATTTTGTAAGAAAAATTGACCTTTTACAGAATAACTATCATATGTACTACAGCTTAATATTTAAAAGTTATATTATGGAAGCATCCATTCAGCGAAAATTATCCCGGAGATGTGTTCATATTTGGTACTTTTAGAAAAAATAATAGACAAAAACAAAAAGTAACATTTAATTTTGAATACAATGTATCATCAAAAATGTAAGCGTTTGTTAATCATGAATATTTAGATAACTCAATTTTTCCTATTGATTTACAAAAAATTACTAAATGTTTCATAATTAATCCAGAATCAATGATATAGTCACGAAATTAATAAATGCTCAATAATCCTGTTATTGTACCACGTAGTATTAATTAAATTCATTATCAATATGTAAGAATAAGTTCCTTGTTTTAAAAATAACAATTATGCACAACCTTTCAATTTCTTTGTTAAATTTATATATTTCTAAACTTTCAATGTAGATTTTAAATTTCGTTTATTAAATTGTAATCAATATAGTCATTAAAACCGTCGGCACAGATACATTTCATACCCCAGATGTTACTGCTTATCCAATTTTCCGGATTTATGAGATACAAAGATTATTCACAATTGTAGAGCGAGCTCTGGTCAGCTGAGGGCAACAGTTCAATATATGTAGTCACATTTCTATCCGCAAAACCCTAAATTACATATTCATAGTAATTATGAATAATCTTTGTATAATAGAATTTCAAATGGAAATAATTGTTTTAAAAAAACATAACAACTTATCATCTTGTTTCGATGTACCAAAAATTAATTTAATATAATCATTGTCTGTTAGATACTACATTAGCTTCTTCTTGTGAAAAACCCTTTAAAATTAGATCTACTACTTATAATAACTTTTTTTATTGTAGCATATGGATCAAATATTCACATTAGTAGCATACACATAGCTAAATTCTGGGTCTTGAATATAGTCTGGTAGTTATGATATTCCTTGTCACCTCGATATAGTTATCTGAGTTTTCTGGATTGTCGAATATTTACTACTACACTTCTTAAAGAAACTTGATTTATGTAACATATTTGATCTATGTTAAATTGTATTAGTACTGAATAAACTATTCCACAACCTTCTGTGTGGATGTTACAGTACTATTGAAGTATTCAATCTGTTGTCAAGTTAACTCATTATATCATAAGGTTTGCTAACAAATATACATTCTCTCATCAGAATATAACATAAGAAACTCACCATTCTACTATTTTTTCAATCATGACTTCTTGTAAGCGTTCATGTTCTTTTCAAAATATGTCTCTTAGGTACTGTGTCAGGAATTGAATCAAAACAAATGTGTGTTAGATGTTTGATGATAGCTTGAAATACTTTACAATAATATACTGATTAATCACTGTTGCCTAATCTAGGTAGGTTTAAACTTGATTTTGATTTTTATATTGTGCACATATGTGTAACTCATTTAGAATATTAACCTCACAAACATCATAAATAATCGATCAATTTTTCTGATAAAGTTCGTTTTTTAGAAGAAGTTTTCAATTAAATGAAACTAATGGAAAACATCAAAATATAAATTTCAATCCAAGTGGTCAGTATATTACGCAATTGGAAAACCTCAATGTTATTCACAACAACAACCATCACTAAAACACTTTCCTACAGCCACTTTCAAGCACTTTCAATGCTAAACGTATTTGTAAATCACAGACCAACTATGAGTTGGTCTGTGAGTATGTCTGCACTTCAACCACTAGATGGCAAACCACATTATAATGTGAACCACGAACTCAACCTAAATTAACATTAAACATTTTTCTTGAGCTTGCATGCACTCGAAGTATCTACCCATGAACCATATAATATTATTCCAGGTTTCCCAGTTATCCCCGTAATATTATTAGGTGGAAACATTTAATATTCAAAAGCATGAACATATAGATTCTAAGTATCAGTATACAACACAATGAAGTCCTAAGCTTTTTATAACCATTATTGACACATGAAAATGCTTAAACACATGAAACCGAATTTAATTGAACGATTGGTAATGCGATGTGTTAGATTGTATATCATAGTTTCTGAGCTAAATTATCTTTTTTGTAATTATATTTAAGTTAAGAAAAACATTCGTAATTACAATTAGTTGTGAAATATTTATTCAACACCTATTTTCATGACTAAAGTTTCTTCTATTTCATACTGATAAAATCCCATTGATAATGCTTTCGTAATTTAAAAATTAAAATATAATAACATAAAAAAATTATTATTATTTGTTATAGTAGAAACAATTTTAATAAATGTATACATAGTTATAAAATGTTATATTTATTAGAAATTTACGAAGTGAATCTTTAATGAATTGAAGTTAAATTAAACTCAAAACAAGATACCCTCAGCTATCACAGAACTCACTCCACAAACTACACACATCCTTATTATTATTCTTGTCCTTATATTTATCCTTATCCTTATCCTTATCCACAATAGATGAGATTAGTACTGGAGAAATTTCCGCCACATTCGTGCTTGCAAAGCTCTAAAATGAATTATAAATCTATTATAAACACAGTTTTGTTGACAAACTAATAAGCCTTGGAGATTGTTTTCACTTTTCAGCAGTACGTTTACATTCTAAATTGCACAAAAGCACGTTACTCTTTTATTTCTGTTGTCAGAAAAATGTTTTGAAATTGTTACTCAATATAATATTTGAAAAGGTAGATTTTTCATACTCAAACTAAATTGTAAATTGTTTTTTTTATGTTTTGCAACATTCTGTATTGTTTTTGTTTCAAGCAATTTTTTTGAAAGGGTAATGTTTTACAAAAATAGAAAATTTATGCTAATTTATTCAAAATTGAAAAAATTGAAAACAATGAATTGCAAATTAAACAGAACTATATACAAACTTCCTAAATGTAAAAACCTATGCCCAAAAAAATAGTTTCTGCAGCAGCAACGCTTATCATATACAGTTATAGACTTTAAGGAATGCACTCAGCCCATCAAATAACAATACTTTTTAACATTAACTTTAATGTGTTTCAGTTGTTAGGACATTAATTACTTATAAAAAAAATTGTTTTTATGTTTATGCAAGTTATTAATAATTGTATATGTACTAGACTGCCTATGTCTAATATTACTAAAAATTGTTTTTATCTGGTTTGGTCAAGCTTAGTTTACCTTTATGTTTATTAATTAAGATTATTTCAAATTGTACGAAAGACATAGTGAGTTACTTTTTTCATAGGGTGTAATGAAATGTCACGCTACAAGATATACAATTTCAAGGACACATAGTTGTCCTTTTTCACAAAATGTAGTACACCATAAAAAATAATGCAGATAATGCATTGTATATTGAACTAGTCTTAGTTTTATTTTGTTAACCTTCAATGTTTATTTTAAGTTCAAAGAAAATGTTTTCTCACAATGTTAAGATAAAATAAAAATAGATTAAAATAACCTTCTACATTACAGCTTATATAATTAGATTTCTTATAAAAACATTCTACTAAACCAAAAATTGTATGTTATCTGCTGCAAACGTAGTCACACAATTGTTTTGTGAACGTTGACGGACATTTATTAAGAAAACTAACGTTGCACCACCGTCTCCAGTTTAGTCGCACATGTCACTTCAAACGTTTTGTTTTATGCTGAAGAGTCGGAGATGTTCTTTTCTTGGGTACAAAAGACGATGGAATAATTAGTGTAATTTCGCCTTTATAATATTGAATACATGGTATCTCTAGACTCTTGGTTACTAGACTGAAACTACAGATCAGTGTATGATGTGATTGTTAACACACACACACACACACACACACACACACACACACACACACACACACACACACACACACACACACACACACAC
>JARUHE010178380.1:0-13814 GCA_031471125.1 Archaeomysis grebnitzkii | reverse complement strand
AAGACAATATGACTTTTTATAGCATTATTAAGTGTTCAAGGATTAACCAAGTTCAATCTCTATCACGCTTCACAGACAACTTAAAAACTAGCATGAATGTTAAAAGAAAACCAGTTATTCCGAGATAAAACATATTAACACGAGCTATAAAACTGTATAAAATAAGAAGAAAGTCAAAGAAGTATTTTACACAGAAGTGTTGGGTAAAAAGGTTTCTCTTAAGGTTGGTCTTGAAGGTGACGAGAGATGTTGCCTCTCTTAAATTTTGAGGAAGCGAGTTCCACACGTCGGGGCCAGCATATTTAAAGGCCCTTCCTTCTAATGTGCTAGATTTAATTATAGGTTTTGATAAGATATTACTATTATTGGATCTTAAAGTCCTATCAGGGGTGTACTAGACTCCTTAGGTTGTTAGGAGCTTGATTATTAAATTAAATTAAATGTAAGAAAGGCTAACTTGTATCTTATGTGTTGCTTAATAGGAAGCCAGGGTAATTGGAAGAGGATTGGAAAACTGTGATTGAAACGATTGACCTTTACTATTAACCGAGCGGCAATATTTTGAATTTTTTTAAGTTTATCTATTTGGTTATTGGGAAGGTTGTATAAAATAGAGTTACAATAATCTAAATTGGATGTTATAAATGCATGTATAATCGACTTTGTTTTTTCAGACGAGAGATATGGTTGAAGTTGTTTAACTTTCTTCATTACATAAAATGATTTATTACATATGTACGTGATGTGAATTTTGAAATTCAAGTGTTCATCAAAAATAACACCCATATTTTTTACAGATGAAGATAACTTGACATTTGCAGTTCCTATTGTGAGGGAGGGTTTGAGAACCTTGCAGAGTTGCGGCCTGGTGCCTATTAAAATGAACTCTGTTTTATCATCATTTAGGAGGAGATTATGGGTTAGCATGAAATGGTGAACTTTATGGATGCATTGTTCTATTTCAGTTATTGCTGTATTGTGGCTTTGTAAAGTAGGTTTAAAAGATATATATATCTATATATATTTATAAATATATATATATACATATATAGGGCTATATCCGCTATTAAGGCGACTCAGTAAAGAGTCAATTCCTAAGTATGCGAAAGGGGGACACAAGGCGACTTTAGGCGTCTCCTTATTCCACCACTTCTTTTTGAAACCTAAAGTCAACGAATGGGGGACATTAGATATATACATAATGTGTCGCTTTCGGTAGCCCTATAGCCATATATATATGTTATTTATATAGCAAACGACATAGTGATGAATTAGTGTGTCCTTTAAATATATAAGCTGCCTGTATTATGAAGTTGTTCCTAATTATCTATCATATAAATGTATCCCCCTAACGGCAGAAGAAATAAATAAATACATATATTTCAAGAAGTATTAGGTCGCTTTTTGGCCATTTTATACATATGGGCGACTCACTAAAATGTAGAATTAAACTGTATGTATGATATATAGATGGTTTATTGTTATTGAAACTTTGACAGAGTATGACTAAGCGTTTTATGGCAATAGGATTTTTAATTATAATTTGATTTAATACCTAAAAATAGCAATTCAAAGCGCGTCCCCTTAACGATGTCGCCTTATTACAGGTGTACCCCTATCATCATATATTTCAGTACGAAAGTCTCCCTAAGCCACAACCAGCTTAATATATATATATATATATATATCCTAATTATATAAATGTATATTAAAAAGTAAGGTCGGGGGAAGAGGAATTCACAATATTTTGGTGTTAAGATAAATATAAATCTTAAAGGCCGAAATAAAATTTTATGACTTTTTATTTGTGATTTAAAAGAGTGAAAAGAGATACTTTTATCAACATTTATTCATAAACGAAAGATAAAATTGTATCTATTCTGAGCAAAGTTCCAATAACAACATTTTTGTTCATCTTACTAGTAAACAGAATTACACAAATAAATGTATTCAAAAGCTATGTTTGTGTATAGTTATGTTTTACTAAATTAATTTTAAAATATGAAAAACAACAGCTTAGCTGTAAAAAAAACATATTCTATAGTAAGGTTATATGGTTATACATATTTTTATAAACTTTAATAAAATATGCTCAATCGAATCAACACACACGGTTCTGTATTTATATTAGAACCTGTTTGAAAGACTTTCAGTTATTTTCAAGGTAAGAATATAAAATCATACAAAAACTATTCATTACATACGGTTTGCTAACATTTCCTGACAAACAAATATTTAAATCATAATAAAACACATTAGAAATGGTTTTAGGTTTTCTGAGAAAAATAATAAAATAAAGCTATATTTGTCATAAACTCATGTGTAAATAAAATAAAACACTTTCCTTGATAACTTGGCAATACCAATGATTTTCTGAGCTATAGCATAAAAGACAATACATTTTCTATTCAAAAAACAAAACAAAAGAACACTATAAAGAAAATACATTTTCTATAATTAAAACAAAAGCGGATAACTAAATACAATTATAAAATAATACCTTTTATATATAAAAATAAAAGACTGACTATATACAAATAAAGAACCCAATGCATTATATATACAAACAAAGAAGAGAGCTGTTTAAAAATAAAAAAATACGTTCTATATAGAAAAAATGAAAATATATAACTAAATAAATATGAGGACAACAATGCATTTTCTATGCAAAAACAAACGAGGAGAACAAATTAATAATAAAGAAAACAATGCATTCTATTTACAAACAAGAAGAGGAGGGCTATACAAACATAAAGAAAGCAATGTATTCTATATTAAGAAACTAAAAGAGGAGAACTATATATAAATAAAACAATATAAATATAAAGAAAACAATACATTTAGAAGAAAAGAGAACTATAATAATAAAAAGAAGACAATACATTCTATGTTTCAAAAACTGAAATATGTTTTCTATACAAAAACGAAATGAGAGAACAATATGAAAAAAAAGAAAACGATCCATTTTTTATACAAAAATCAAAGGAAGAGAACAATGTAAGACATATACAAGCAAAGCAATGTCTATACAAAAATAAAAATGAGGATAGATAAATAAATATGTAATACTTTCTATACATAAACTGAATGGTGAGAACTACATACACATTTTCTATACAAAAACCAAAATAGGATACCTATATAAAATAAACAAAAAATTACAATTTATGTACACAATCCAAGGAAAAAACTAACATAACAATACATTTCATGTACAAAGACCAAACGAAGAGACTTGTCTAAAACGAAAGAAAACAATAAATTTTTTATAAAATAAATTAAAATGAAGAAAAAATTACATTTTGTACAAAAAAATAATGAATACAAAAATAAATTTTCCACAAATAAAATAATGAAAACAATACATTTTCTATACAAAAACTTAAGAGGGTGGGGGAGGGTGGGGGGTGGGAGAGAATGTTTATTAACAAAGACAAATAATGAAAAATATAAAACCAACAGAGGAAAGTGTTACGAAACTCAACAATAAAGTTATGTTAAAAAAAATGTCACCCAGGGTGACATTTTCTAAATTTTGAGTGCTGTGTGGATGCTGATTGTTTCAAAAAACGCCATTTAGAGGACAGTTTTACCCAAAATTCATCATAAAGAGGACATTTTTGTAAGAAAACGCCATTTAGAAATCATTTCCTCAAAATTAGGTTGTGTGAGGACCCAACCAAAATAGCCGTTTGTGACGCCTATTATCATCCAATAAATAAGAGTCCGCTTTAAATATGCATTATTTTGTTATTTACAGTTTTAATTAATCAATCAATGTTGGAGATACACAACATTGATTTTGTTTATGTATGGTTTAATGTTCTAAGCTAACTAACAAAATAGCTTCAAACTGTAATATATGTTTGTATAATTTCTTGCTGGTGAGGACGTTTCTTTTTTGGGCGATTTCACCTGCAGTTTAGATTCCCAGAATATGATCAAGTACAAGGTTTCTCAGTCCAAATCATGTAAAGAAACATGTTTGGTTCCACTTAATCTTGAAGAGCACACCAACGTAGTAGAAGCGTATTAAGAAAAGTTATTGTAGAAAGTGGGAGATCAATAAAGAAAGAAAAAAGAAATAACATGAGTAAAAAACAATATACAAAAGGAAGACGAAGACGAAATACAGATATTTAAGGTAGATTAAAGGCACAAACAACAAAAAGAAAACTGGAAAAATAGCAAAACGAGACCATCGGTGAACGGAGTTGCAGCGCAGAACAACTAAGAAACGGCAATCAATGCTAATTATGATCAATTTCCCAGCCAATCAACGAAGTGACACTGGTGACGTCATGGTCACGTGATTGCTTAAGGCTATGTGGGCGTGTTGGTTTGTCTGTTTAAAGAAAACCCAATAAACAATCTATTTCAAGCAGTCACGTGCCGAAATGTCACCAGTGTCGGTTCTTTGATTGGCTGAATAAATTTATTATAATTAGCACGATTGACTTTCCTTAGTTGTTTTGTGGTTGCAGGACACAACAAGAGGTTTGGAAGGTAGTTATGAGTGTGGTAGGCTTTAGTATCTAAGCGCAAAAGTAAAAGACAACGGATTTTATTAACCTTCAGACAGAAGTACTATTAACCTATTGATTTGTATTTCCTTCCTATTTTATCTTATCTTACCTTATTCTAAGGTAGTACCTGTTCTTGAAAAAAAAATATAATCGAACGTTTCACAACTAACAAGCTACGAACTGTGTCTTAACACGCTCAAAAATGTTACTTCAACAACTAGCCAACCACCCACTCTGTTTGAACACACTTAAAATGTTTCTTTAACAACTAACCAATCACAAACTCTGTTTTAACACATTGGAAAATAATTCTTTAACAACTACCTAATCACGAACTCTGTTTTAACACACTTAAAAAACGTAAATTTAACAATTAACTAATCACAAAGCTGTCCCTAAACATTTAACAGCACATTAATGCATGCATGTGAATTGCAAAGTGATAAGCTATCCGAATTTTTATTTGTTTATACGATTTGACGTTTTTTTGGCTGACCTGAAACAAACTCCTTTTTTATTTTAATATTTTATGCTATAATTTTTAAATAGTTTATAAATGTTTTAGATTTTAGTTAACAAAATAGGAAAATACCAAACTACGCATGATATGTAACATCAGCTGTAAGAAATGAAAACTTACCAAGTTAAAAGTATTTTTATATCTACTAAAATTGTTTGCAAAAAGATTCTTAATAAAAGCACAGACAGGTAATTATAAACATTTTTGAGTGATATACTATAAATTTACATAAACTCTATATAACTGTATATACATTTATAAATCTGTGCATATATGTATATACAGTATATACATACGTGTGTATATACATACCTGTTTATATCCATACCTGTGTATATACATACCTGTGTATATAAATGCGTGTGTGTATATATGTATATACATGTAGATTACATTATTACGCTTTAATTGTCAGGATGCAAAATGTTCCAAATTTTGTTTAATAAAAATTCCATTTCATTTCGTAACTTTATGCAAAACTTTGTAAGGCAATTCAACAAGATGTTATAAAAGTTTTACATTAACGTTTTTTCAAAAAAGTTTTTTGGTGCTTCGTGTTTTTATTCTAAAATAGCACCATTAACCATGAAGAGTTTTTATTTATAAAATATTTTCTCCATTCTTATTTACTTTGAACACTCACACATACATACACGCAAAAAACACACACACACTTTTTTTCTCCTTCTATATCTTGCATATCAGGCACAAACACAAACAAGCGCGCGCGCGTACACACACTCCCAACAACAAAAACAACAACAACACTTACAGCTTTCATATAGCGCCGACACAATTTAATTAATATTCCTGAATACACATGGCGCTTCTTTAAGGCCGGAGTAAGCTTCGTAAATGACATTTCAAGAGAAAAGAGCCAATATTAACTTCTCAATGCATTGCTTAGAACGGTTCAAATGGATACAAATGAGATTTGGTTAAACAACATTAACCTCCAAGCGATTTCTTTTTCAATAAGTACTTGAGCTTTGAAAAACCAAATGCTAAAAAGTAAATTAAAGTCCAAGTCTACCGTAAGCTTATATAAGCTCAATTGTTCATCTATTTATGGCAGAAAACGTATAAATAAGAGTAGGCGCGCCCACAAAACGTCAATAAGCCATTCTAAAACACTTACATAACTCATCTCTCACTATTGCATTGTTGAACAAACTTACAAAAAGTCATTATTAATTATTTGTTAAAAACATTGAACTCTTTATTACCTGATTAATTATCGCCTTAACTAAAATACATTGGGTTAACATTGCAAATATTTTAAATCCTATTGACTAATTCGTCCCTTCAGATAATGAAATGTTGATGAAAAATTGAAAGGAGATTTCAAATACTTTGTATTATTGTTATTTCACGACCGGGATTATATGCAACAGTAATAATAATTTTATAAATTTATGAATTCCATAATTAATTTGTTTTTGTACAAAAAACGGCAAAATCCAAGTGAAATGAATACAAATGTTTGAAGTATTAATGTAAACTAAATAAACTGCAGTTATTATATACACATAAATAAATACATTTTGGAAATATTATATACATAAAAAATAAATAAATTTGGAAATATTACAAAAGTTTGCGTATCCACAAATATTTCATGGCTTTATAATGGTTTTATTTGCCAAAAATGTTTCTGTAAAGTTTATGCAGATATTAAAGTAATTTGTTTAAACTTGTTACAACGAAGTTCTTTTTTCACCGCAAACAACCATTAAGTAAGTTTATTTACATACATTTTTTATGTCACCTCTTTATCACGTGGAATATTTTGCACATTAAAACATTAAACAATTTATCAAAACCAGGTTACTTCCTTAACACGTGAAATATTAAGCTGTATTTGATAAACCAGCTTTAATAACTGACCTGTTATTATGGTTTTTGTTGTTGATGGGATTTTTGTTGTGGCGGTGGATGAAGCCATTTTTTTCAAAATATCAAAAACAATTACAAAAAAGTTTTTAGACCTCGCCATTTTATCATCAAACTCATCTTATTTTTTATTTGAAGCCTTAGAGATAATTTTATTAAAAGTAAATGAAATAAAAATGTTCAAAAATGAATGTGTATAGCATTTTCTACAACAATTACACATATTTAGAATCGTTTTGAATATAAAAATGCAGTTTCTAATGCTTAGCATTTACCCATACTTGCTTTCTTGTAAACGCTTAAATAACATTATTACTATTGTTTAAAACAGTCTTTTCTGAATGATACGAATTCAACTTAACAGACAATAACTAAAATACGAATAATTGTATAATTTGGGTACTAATTGGCAACGCAATCAAGGATAAGTTGAAAACAAGTAAATATGCTGTTGTACAATCAATCTGGACCTGCATATATGAGAACAAGTATATACGATTTTAACTAAACCTGAGTAAATTATAGTAAATGAGTGAACGTTAAGATAAAATTTTAGTCACCTAACAAATAAACAAAAAGATACAAAATTTGAAATTGAAAGGAAATCCATTAAACAGTCCATATTGTTGTGCTTGTTCAGTATACACTCAACGAACCGTTTGCACTTTGCATACACATGAGTAATTATTATTAAAAAACTGTTAATATTATTATTATTATTGTTATTAAATTAAAATCCTTATATTATTATTATTATTTTTATATTATATTATATTACACGTGATTAAATATTGTTTACTCAACCTAACGTGTTTTAACACGTGCATAACTATTTTACACTGCACAAAAAGTATCCTTACACATGATTAATTAGTGTACACTGAGTAAAATGTATCCTTACACGCGATTAATTATTGTACACTGAACAAAAAGTATCCTTACACCTGATTAATTATTGTACACTGAACAAAAAGTATCCTTACACGTGATTAATTATTGTGCAGTGAACAAAAAGTATCCTTACACGTGATTAATTATTGTACACTGAACAAAAAGTATCCTTAGACGTGATTAATTATTGTACACTGAACAAAAAGTATCCTTACACGTGATTAGTTATTGTACACTGAACAAAAAGTATCCTTACACGTAATTAATTATTGTACACTGAACAGAAAGAATCCTTAGACGTGATTAATTATTGTGTACTGAACAAAAAAGTATCCTTACACGTGATTAATTATTGTACACTGAACAAAAAAGTATCCTTATACGTGATTAATTATTGTACACTGAACAAAAAGAATCCTTAAACGTTATTAATTACTGTAC
The DNA here is from genome assembly GCA_031471125.1 of Archaeomysis grebnitzkii. Lineage (NCBI taxonomy): Eukaryota > Metazoa > Arthropoda > Malacostraca > Mysida > Mysidae > Archaeomysis > Archaeomysis grebnitzkii. The sequence continues at coordinate 5,543 of JARUHE010178380.1, read as the reverse complement.
ACTGAACAAAAAGTATCCTTACACCTGATTAATTGTTGTACATTGAACAAAAAGTATCTTTACACGTGATTAATTATTGTACACTGAACAAAAAGAATCCTTACACGTAATTCATTATTGTACACTGAACAAAAAGTATCCTTACACGTGATTAATTATTGTACACTGAACAAAAGAATCCTTACACGTAATTAAATATTGTACACTGAACAAAAAGTATCTTTACACGTGATTAATTATTGTACACTAAACAAAAAGTATCCTTACACGTGATTAATTATTGTACACTGAACAAAAGAATCATTACACGTAATTAATTATTGTACACTGAACAAAAATTAGCCTTACACGTGATTAAGTATTGTACACTGAACAAAAAGTATCTTTACACGTGATTAATTATTGTACATTGAACAAAAAGTATCTTTACACGTGATAAATTATTGTACATTGAACAAAATGTATCTTTACACGTTATTAATTGTTGTACACTGAACAAAAAGTATCCCTACACGTGATTAATTATTGTACACTGAATAAAAAGTATCCTTACACGTGATTAATTATTGTACACTGAACAAAAGAATCCTTTCACGTAATTAATTATTGTACACTGAACAAAACGTATCCTTACACGTGATTAATTATTATAAACTGAACAAAAATTATCCTTACACGTGATTAATTATTATAAACTGAACAAAAAGTATCCTTTCACGTGATTAATTATTGTACACTGAACAAAAAGAATCCTTACACGTGATTAAATATTGTACACTGAACAGAAAAAAACCTTACACGTGATTAAATATTGTACACTGAACAAAATTAATCCTTACACGTGATTACCTATTGTACACTGAACAAAATGAACCCTTACACGTGAATAATTATTATAAACTGAACAAAATGTATCCTTACACGTGATTAATTATTATAAACTGAACAAAAAGTATCCTTACACGTGATTAATTATTATAAACTGAACAAAAAACTCCTTACACGTGATTAATTATTGTACACTGAACAAAAGGAATCCTTACACGTGATAAATTATTGTACACTGAACAAAAAGAATCCTTACACGTGATTAAATATTGTACACTGAACAAAAAGAATCCTTACACGTGATTAATTATTGTACACTGAACAAAAAGAATCCTTACACGTGATTAACTATTGTACACTGAACAAAAAGAATCTTTACACGTGATTAACTATTGTACACTGAACAAAAAGAATCTTTACACGTGATTAAATATTGTACACTGAACAAAAATAATCCTTACACGTGATTAAATATTGTACACTGAACAAAAATAATCCTTACACTTGACGTCTAGGATGAGAGGGAGGGATTGTCCGGTGCCTCTGGCGTTGGTGCAGAGGCAGGTGTAGGCGCCGCCGTTGTCTTTCGTCACCTTCTGCACCACCAATGACATGTTCGAGACAAACACTCCGGCAGCTCCTGCCACCAACTCCTCCTCCTGCAAGCAATGTTTTGTCATTATGTTTGTTGTGGTAATTATTGTTATTATGTTTGTTATAATAATTATTTTTATTATTATTGTTATAATTATTGTTATAATTATTGTTATTATAATTATTGTTATTATAATTATTGTTATTATGTATGTTTTAATAATTATTTTTATTTGTATTGTTATAACAATTATTTTTTTTATATTTGTTATAATAAGTATTGTTATTATGTTTGTTATTATTATTGTTATTATATTTGTTATAATAATTATTTTTATTATATTGTTATAATAAATATTATAGTTATGTTTGTTATTATAATTATATTTGTTTTAATAATTATTGTTATTATATTTGTTATAATAATTATTGTTATAATATTTATTGTTATTATATTTATTATAATAATTATTTTTATTATATTTGTTACAATAAATATTATAATTATATTTGTTATTATAATTATATTTGTTTTAATAATCATTGTTATTATGTTTGTTATTATATTTGTTATTATTATTATATTTGTTTTAATAATCATTGTTGCTATGTTTGTTATTATTATTGTTATTATATTTGTTATAATAATTATTTTTATTATATTTGTTATGATAGATATTATAATTATATTTGTTATTATAATTATTGCTATTATATTTGATATAATAATTATTTTTATTATATTTGTTATAATAATTATTGTTATTATAATTGTTATATAATTATTGTTATTATATCAGTTATAATAAGTATTGTTATTATTATTGTTATCATAATTATAGTTATTATAATTCTTATACTAATTATTTTTATTATATTTTTTATAATAAATATTATAATGATATTTGTTATTATAATTATATTTGTTATTATAATTATATTTGTTATTATAATTATATTTGTTATTTTTATTATATTTGTTATAATAATTATTGTTATTAGTATTGTTATAATAATTATTGTTATTAGTATTGTTATAATAATTATTGTTATTATATTTGTTATAATAATTATTTTTATTATATTTGTTAAAATAAATATTATAATTATAGTTGTTATAATAATTATTGTTATTATATTTGTTAAAATAATTATTGTTATTATATTTACAATAGCTTGTTTAACTATACTTATTATAATAATTGTTTTTATTATATGTATTATAATAATTATTATGTGTAACTGTACTTGTTATAATAATTATTGTGTGTAACTATACTTGTTATAATAATTATTGTTATTGTATTTGTTATAATGTAGCTATATTATAATTGTATTTACAATAGCCTGTTTAACTATACTTATTATAATGATTGTTTTTATTATATATATTATAATAATTATTATGTTAAACTTTACTTTATTATAATAATTGTTTTTATTATATTTGTTATAATAAATATTACAATTATATTTAAAATAGCCTGTTTAATTATATTTATTATAATAATTGTTTTTATTTTATATATTATAATAATTATTGTGTGCAACTATACTTATTATAATATTTATTGTTATTATATTTGTTATAATAAATTTTATAATTACGTATATTCACAATAGCATGTTTAACTATACTTATTATAATAATTGTTTTTAGTGTATGTATTTTAATAATTATTATGTTGAACCTTACTTATTATAATAAGTATTGCTATTATATTTGTTATAATAATTATGATAATTGTACTTACAGTAATGTTTATCATTATGTTTGTTATAATATTTATTGTTATTATATTTATTATAATAACAAAGAAGCAAATAAGAAATTGAATTTCCACTATGGCAAATACAAAAATAGTTTTTCAACACAGTACTTACATACATAGTTTATAAAAATAAAATATAAAACATATTGTTTCTCAAGCTCTCATACATACTTTATAAAAAGGATGTTTTTTTAAATATTAGAAAAAATAAAACAAATAAAATAAATAGCTTATAAAACTTATAAACAAAGTAATTTAAAACATGTAAAATAAAAAATATGTATTGTTATAAAGTGCACAATAATAATAATAATCATAATAATCATAAACATAAACATAAACATAAACATAATAATCATAAACATAAACATAAACATAAACATAATACTAATAAACATAAACATAAACATAATAATAACAATAATAATAATAATAATAATAAACATAAACATAAACATAAACATAAACATAAACATAAACATAAACATAAACATAATACTAATAAACATAAACATAATAATAATAATAACAATAATAATAATAATAATAATAAACATAAACATAAACATAAACATAAACATAATAATAATAAACATAATAATAATAAACATACAAATAAAGATAATAATAATAAACATAATAATAAACATAATAATAATAAACATAAAAACATATTTTCAGTTGTCAATCATGTGGATTGAAGAGTGAGCTTGGTTATCCAAGTTAGCTTTCCCTTTATATTTGTATCATCAAAATTATAAAGTAATGTTCACGTTACATTGAAACATTTGCCATGATCACAACCACACTTTTTTTTTTAAAATCGTAAATGTATAACATTGTGTCAATGTGATTTATACTAAGAAGAATTGATCAAGAAAAGTTGATTTAAATAAAGAAAAGTTGATTTAAATCAAGACAAGTTGATTTAAATAAAGATGAACAAATTTAAATCAATAAAAGTTGATTTATATCAATAAAAAACTATTTAAATTAAACCCATCACATTAGAAACATTAGTTCATGCTTTTATTACATCTAACCTCGACTACTGTACTAGTTTAAACATTAATCTTCCACAAAAACTAATAATAAAATTACAGAAAGTTCAAAACTCCGCTGCAAGATTAATATGTAGAACCAATAAATTTACTCATATCACTCCTGTATTAAAAACAACTACACTGGCTGACAATAGACAAACGTATCAAATTCAAAACTTTAACTCTATTTTACAAATGTCTCAACAATATGGCTCGAATTTATTTATTAGAAAATATCCATCCGTATACACCAAGTAGAAACCTTCGTTCATCAACATCCCTACAATTCACAATTCCAAGAATCAATACAAATTATAGCAAAAGAGTATATTATTTAGGCTAATACAATACAATCTTCAAAATCACAAAGAGTTCATCAATTCTTCACAATGATGAAAATTGTTTCAGATTCAAAAGAAAAATGTAAAATTGCTAATAATTGCTTGTATAATGTAACTTCAAGATTTCTGCTTCATAATTGAACTTTCTGCAACTTTGCGATGAAATTTGCAACATTTTTATTATATTTGAAGGGATTTGTGCAATTAATTATAATTAAATGGTATTGCAAAGTTGTGATTGGAAGATAAATGTTCCCTTCTAATACACCTTAATTACCTTATTTTATATTTTTTTTCATCGACTTTTCTTTAGTTTGTTTTAGTTGTTTAAAATCATCATCGGAATTTACAACAACGTTTGGGTTTTAGAATAACCAACAAGTGAATTGTAAAAATGTGTTTGTGATCTACATATAAACTTGACTCAATTAAATAAATGTTTTTGTATTTATTGTAAAACGTGCTAGTCAAATCACGAAAAATAACTTGAATTAGCAGAGCAAAGACGACTTCTGCTTTAACATGTATTGTCTAACAAAATTTATATATTGTCAAAAGTAAAACATTTCGCCGACTGTATATTGTTAGCACTTGTTTTTTTGTTTTTCATTTGAGGTTGAACTACTTCTAAATTCAACTCGAAATGTATTTTACAAACACATTATTTGCTTACAACTTTGAGAGTATTTTAACCATTGAGAAAAAAAATGCAACATATTTTTATTTAAATGTTTATGGGTAGAAGTTTACCATTCGGTGAGGGGCTCTTACTTCAGCAATGTAGACAATAAATTGTGTTAATGGAAAACTAAGTTTTAAATGTATTCACAACTTATTATTGATGTTAATAAAACATAACATCTTGTTTTATTTTATGTTTTCAATGTTTAAACAAATTCGAATTTCGTCATAAAATATTATTCAACTTATTGTTTACATTTGGAGTTTGTCACGAAATCTCACAG
>JARUHE010178269.1:0-13817 GCA_031471125.1 Archaeomysis grebnitzkii | reverse complement strand
TATTGTTAATATTTAATATATTATAAACATTTAGTGTATTATAAGCATTTAATACATTATTAACATTTAATATATTATTAATATTTAATATATTATAAACATTTAGTGTATTATAAGCATTTAATACATTATTAACATTTAATATATTGTTAATATTTAATATATTATAAACATTTAGTGTATTATAAGCATTTAATACATTATTAACATTTAATATATTACAATGTAATGAATTAATATTTAATATATTAATATGTAATAAGACGAATATAGGATTATCATTAATGTGAATCACTCGAACAAGCAAGTCAATAAAAACGGTTATTTTAAAAAAACGAAAGTTGACAAAAACTTGGATAGAATTACTTTTTAATGATATTATTTTTATGATTGGAATTGTTATAGTTTGTATTTATTACTTCTAACTTTGGTGGTTTTTGTTTAAACTTCAGCAATTATTCATTCTTTAATATTTGCTACAAGTGTTAATAATAGTTTCTAAAATATGAAAAAATATAACAATAAAAGTTTGTGTACCACAAAAAACACACAGTGAAAAAATGTTTGGCGTTAAGCAGCTGGCAGCACTTTTTCAATAACAACAAAAGTTATGTGGTAGTATAAGAAATATATTCACAGCATTATTATTGTCAGGTTTTTTTATTAAGTTTTATTTCATTAATTGTATCCTATTATAGACATAAGTTTTTAATTTTATGAATATAATTAAATGTATGAACGTCATTATTATTGGTTTATAGTTGATTATATATATACAATATCCAATTTAAGCAAATTGTTTTTGGGCGATTTTCATATAAATTGACCAGATAACTATATATACATTTCTAATAAAAAAATTATCATTTCTATTTTTCGATAATTATGTATCATTATATATAAAATGCAATTGCGGTAACACAGACGTAGTGCAAATATATATCATTGAAAATGTCAGAAAACGCAAAGCTAAATTATTGTTAGGTTATATTATAACAAATTATAAAAAAATTATCGATGTTCAAATCCAATCAATATAGTTAATGTAAATAATTTCAAACTCACAATTCTTAAGTCTAAAATTTACGATGATCTTAAACATGGGTTGACTAGAAAATAGTTGTTACACACACCCTCAGCTGAAAAAAAGATTGTTGTTTTGTCTTTCTAAGTTATTACAGTTGAGACAAACACAAATATTCGTATTTATAATCCTAAGATACTCAGTAATACTGCAACTAAAATTAAGTTTTGGTTAAAACAGTTATAATACAATTTGAAGTCCACAAATTATCAAGGATATGTTTTTTTTTCATTTGCGAAGAGACATCAAAGAGATTTACTATAGAGGCGAGCTTCCATTTTGTTATTCTTGTTTCCGTTTTTGTGTCAGTTTTGTTTCATTTGTTGTGTACACATTTTCTTTACTTAATTGTATCCTCATGTGTAGTTCAATAACAAATTTTAAAAATGTATTATTATTTATTTACTATTAAATATTGTTTTAGCATTTCAGGAAAACTCTTCCCAATAAAATTGTATAAAAATCATAGAAACAAAATTACTTTAGTTACATATAGCCTACCAGTTATAATAAAAAAGTGTAAATTTAAGATATAATGAATTTTCATTTATTTTTTTAGTAACTACTCAACTATAATTATTTATGATTTAAATCTTATTCCAGCATTTTAAAGTACCTCTTACCAGCAAAATTGTGAATAAATTATGTTTAAAAAACTTATCTTTTATTTGTGAATTTGTATAATAAGAAAACTAAATTTTAGTACACGATGCAGCTAAAGTTATAAGCTATATAAGCCTTACATCATGTTTCCTACTTCCTTTGTCAATATTGGTGCAACCACTTTAATGTTTAAGTTTTCAAGACAATTATAATTAAATTTACATACTTCAACATAGAAAATTAACAATGTAAAAATTACATTATAATACTTTACATTACATTATGATTGAGCATGAAATTATTCATCCTGAATGGCATATAGTTACCCTAAATGTGTTATATAGAAGACCAGCTAAGCACAGAACAAAAAAATGATGCTGAATAGACGTTATGTCTATTGTTGTTAGAGTTTTATTAATATTGCCGGCCACATTATTTATGTGAGTAATTAATAACCATTAATTTATCAATGTCAGTTTCATAAAGTTAATAACTTTGTTGTTCATTTTATTTGCTGAGTTATCCTTAGACAATTGTTTACACAACATTATTACACATCACTTCATTAATATTATACTTTATTGATAAATACTAAGCTTTTCATGGAATACATAAATAACCTATGATTAGTTGGTTTTGTATCCGTTGCTGCAAGTATTTAGCCGTATCACCAAAGTTGAATCATAGTATCAAACACAGATATACAGTTCCAAAACGAGTTACCAAAGTTGAAGGTGAGAGGATTATCAAATCAAATCATATTCATAATCATATCCATAGCGTGGGTTCATACATGCTATCACATACTCTGCTAAGTTTAACAACTTATTTAAGCAATTTTGAAAATAACAAAAACAAATTGTTGTACCGAAGTCTATGAATGATCTAAGTAAAAACTAGTTTACTTCCAAAAAATATTGTAAAAGTGTAGCTTAGCAGAAACGAATTAGGTTATGACTTATTTTGTGATTAATTATAGTTTAACTTGTTGTTAAAAAAGAGAAAGTACAAATAAAATTAATAAACTAATCAAATGTTATCCGCGTCACGCACCACTACACTGTTTTCCCGTTTTTTATCTCATAATAAATAGTTATAATTAAACAAATATTTTGTCACCATGGTCCATATATAATTTTGTTCGTATGAACTGTGCTAAATCGTCATTATTTACAGTTATTTTTTTTTAATTAAGTGAATACAGTAGAAGACCTCGTATCCAAAATCCAATTTATTTGCAATGACACTTATCCGCAATATCAATTATCCAGAATGCCAATTATCCAGAATTTCTCTCATAATTATATTTGTGACGAAAAATGTAGCAAATGCTTAAAAAATTCCTTAAAATGACATGCAGTGTAACTACCCATTCCGGACTGAAAATATACTTTTTAGAAACTTCATTATAATATGACCTTCTTGATAAATTAAATATGTAACTGTATGTAAACGGTTGGCAACCTTAAGTGCTTTATTTGATTTGCCAGTCTCAAAAAAGCTACACTTCAATTTAAGAATATTTTCACATTTTAATAAATTATCTTCAATATATTGTAAATTATAAATATGTTATATCTATCTTTACTTTATGTTATCTCTGGTTTTTTATTGCAAAAACATTTTAAAATAAAACTTAAATTTATATCTTTAACTTTGTTTCACCTGCCAGCTTTCCGCAATGCCCGAGCTTGATGGATACGAAAAAGTCAAAGACTTAAAATTTTGAACTTTTTTCATTTTGTACTTAAAATTTTTTATTTTGAAAAAAATTAAATGCTCTCAATATTGTTTAAAAACCATTTAGTTGGTAAGAGTTTTCTTTAAATAATAGAATAAGATATAAACCAAAAATTTGTATAGGTATATATAATTGTTAAATCCTACATAAATACAAAGCAAATTGAAGTAAATGTTTTCGTTCACCTTACATTGGAGATCACATCTATACAAACAACAACAAACAACAACAAAAAAACAGCAACAACAAAACCCAGTCGGAATTTATCGTCGTATCAACTGTAAAACGAGATACATTAGAGTCGAGGCATGGTCGATTTAAGCATTTTGAATACCCTCTGAGTACCATTTAAGTAACTTTTAAGATATAGATGTCCAACAATGGAAACAATTACCTCACTAAATTTATCCAACTGTTTAAGGATTTATTTGGTACTTAACTCGATTCAAAAATATGCCAATACGCAGAAACAGCGATCAAAAACTACTCGGTTTATTTTAGTGTCGAGTTTTGACAGATATAAATTGTGTTGGACAATAAGACCAAAAACTGCTCTAAAAATCTTCATCATTCAAATTGGAGATCAAAAACAGCACTAAACAGCACTAAACGGCTAATTAATATCAAAACAGGTAAAATACTCAACGATAATTTCCAACTGGGAAGCTTTTTGAATGGCCGTCACAACCTTTCTTCCGTCAGCATAATTAGGCAACATTTATTTTGTCTTCAATCTATAGACCAAAAGCATCCAAAAGTGCACATACAATACTAGTCCACGCTTATTTATTTTAAGCAAAAAAATTGTATTCACAGGAAGCAATTATCATCGGTCTCATTTTATTCTGGTTCAAAAATGAAGGCATCATGATCAAAATTAATACGAAAAAAATGTTTCTCTTTTGAAAATAATAACGTCCAACTTAATAAAAGCAGTTAATGAAATTAATAAGTATGTTGGTTCTAAGACTATGTTTATACTAACAGAAAAAATTGACCAAAAATGAAATGTTCGAAGACAAGGTTAGTGTTATCACCTAAGAGGTTGATTCTATTAGAAATAATGAGGAAGCATCTGATCATAGTGTACATACGCTTTTGCAAATTGAAGAATGACAAGAGATAATCTATGTGAATAAAATCCCTCCAGCTGCATCAATAATAATGGAATCAAAGACATACGTTATATGGAAAAGGTTGTATTTGATCTAAACACTGATCTCCTTAAAAACAAAAAAATACAGCCTTGGAATAAAATTAAATACAAAAATAATTCAATAATTTGAATAATTGTTTTAAATTATTGAAAAATGCAGATCTTATCTCATGCGTTAGCTACATTATAATTCTCATCACACATGCTAAGTTATGAACAAATGAAATTAATAATTAGCATCAATTTGGAAAATAAAAATTTCCCTTGTTCCTGGCAAAAAATATTATAATAGAAAATAACGTCCCATAAACAATTGTATTATTTCGTCTAAAGTATTTATTTTAGTATTTAAAGTTCTTAATGTTGATGAATTCACCTTTAATTTGAATGTGCATTGTCTTAAATCACACTTTGCAGGTTTTAGCATTGTCAAAACTATCATTTTCATTACCATTGTTATTAAATGAACTCTTATACATATTAATTTTAATACAGTGTTTTTTTCATATTATCATTAATGCAAACTGTTGTATAATTTAAATATCACGTCTATGTATGTTAATTAAAAACATAAAACTTTATAAACAATTTTATTCAACTTTCAATTTTAAATCAAAAATAATATTTTTAAAAAGTTTCTTCGATTTACTAACTCTAATTTTAAATTAATAATATTATTTTTAAAAGTTTCTTCGATTTACTAACTCTAATTTTAAATTAATAATAATATTTTTAAAAAGTTTCTTCGATTTACTAACTCTAATTTTAAATTAATAATAATAATATTTTTAAAAAGTTTCTTCGATTTACCAACTCTAATTTTAAATTAATAATAATATTATTTTTAAAAAGTTTCTTCGATTTACTAACTCTAATTTGAAATTAATAATAATAATATTTTTAAAAAGTTTCTTCGATTTACTAACTCTAATTTTGAATTAATAATATTATTTTTAAAAAGTTTCTTCGATTTATTAACTGTAATTTTAAATTAATAATAATATTTTTAAAAAGTTTCTTCCATTATTATTTCTATCTTTAGTGTTATTAAATTTATTTTATGGCCACGATTTAATGATTTAGTTATTACTATTAAATATATTTATTGTCGTCGAAATATTCGCTTCTGCACCTTCGTTCTGAGGAGCTAATAAATAATTTTATTTTCGAACCATTTATACTAAAATTTAAAATTTAAAAAGAAATGATTATCTAATGTCAAATAAAATCTAATTGCAGGGTGTGAAAATAATCTAGTTGCAGAGTGTGAAAATAATTTAGTTGCAAGGTATAAAATAATTTAGTTGCAGAGTGTGAAAACAATTCAGTTGCAAGGTGTAAAATAATTTAGTTGCAAGGTGTTACAAATAATTTAGTTGGAGAGTGTGAAAATAATTTAGTTGCAGAGCGTGAAAATAGTTGAGTTGCAAGGTATAAAATAATTTAGTTGCAGAGTGTGAAAATATAAATTTGGTTGCAGAGTGTGAAAATAATTTAGTTGCAGAGTGTGAAAACAATTTAGTTGCAAGGTGTAAAATAATTTAGTTGCAAGGTGTTAAAAATAATTTAGTTGGAGAGTGTGAAAATAATTTAGTTGCAGAGTGTGAAAATAATTTAGTTGCAAGGTATGAAATAACTTAGTTGCAGAGTGTGAAAAAATTTAGTTGCAAAGTGTAAAAACAATTTAGTTGCAAGGTGTAAAACAATTTAGTTGCAGGGTGTTAAAAATAATTTAGTTGCAGGGTGTGAAAATAATTTGGCTGTAAGGTGTAAAATAATTTAGTTGCAGGGTGTAAAAATAATTTAGTCACCATACTGTTATTTATATCAAGTACATGAGACAATTAAATATCGGTTAGCTATTAAACTAAACAAAAATCTAAGTCTCAAGGCTATTCATACAAGAAAACACTTTTATAGAAGAGTTCATATAAAGAGTTTATGTTTTTTTGTCAATCTGCCGTGTACAAGTTTTAAAATTATGAACCAATGATTATGATTAAATTTAGTCACTAATAAAACCAATATAATTTTTTATGTCGGTTTTCTAACACCAAATATTCGATATTTTAGAGTTTGAATAAATTTTACAACTTCATGAAAACAATTAATTTTTAATAATAGTAATCTTCATAGCCTGGTCCACTGGAACTAAACAAATAAAAATGTGAAACTAATCTTGGTCTCTTAAGGATGCGTCAAAACAACCATTATGTTGTCAGTATTTTATTGGTTAAAATTAATTAGTTATACTTAATTTCAATAAATTTGATCAAAGTCGGTCTACGGTGTTAATACATTGTTAATAGATGGAGGGCAACATTGAAGGCAGAACCAAAAACCACTTAACTTCTTTTATAATATATTTCAAATTTTGTAATTTTGATATTTAAAAAACAACGCCGCTCGATATGTATTAATAAGCAGTACACATAATCTTACGATATTTTAATTAAGAATCACAATTATATTGAAAATGTCTTATGTTAAGGTGAACAAGGGTTGTCATTATTTTCTTCTGATTTCAATATATTTCTATTTAGAAAAATATTTTATAAAAAAATTTATTTTATAAAAAATATATTTTATAAAAAACATGTATTTATTAAACTATGTATCCTATAAAATAAAAAATTCCCAAAAAAATTATTTTACAATAACAAAATTTCATAAAAAAAAAATATTTTACAAAAGAAGTTAAGTTTCTTTCTAGAAAATAATTTCTGGTTAGAGACAAAAGACCTTTCAGAAAATTTATGTTTTTGTTCGTGACAATTGAAAGTTTTCACCCCATCGAAATCTGAACATTTTCATTCAATTGAAAATTGTTCTTTCATTACTACTCAAATAAAATAGATTTAATCTTCATTTCTATAATTCAAGATGAAAACTTGTATTAACAGCGAAATAAGTAATATTCATTCAATAATAATTTAATATGATAAATTAATTACTTTTGTTCACTTACGTATGAAAAATTATCCGTTTCCATTTTTTGTTCTTCTGTTGATCCCCAGTACAAATGAAGTTCTCTGTTTACATGTGTTATAAATAATATCATGAACACATTTGTAAAACTTTCTTTATGGAGGATAATATCTAGATTCGATACTACAATAATAACTTTCATTTATGTTGATATTAACAGATGTGAAAAAGATGCGAACAATGAAAAAAAAATACCATATGTAACCGAAACATGGTTATCTTGATGCGGAGAATTCAATGAAATAAATTTTTTTGCACGTTAATAGTTGCATTTGTTTTTTGATCTTGATTGAAGATTACCATGAAATGGTACCAAAGCTAATCGAATTAATGCCAGAATTGAAGAGAGTCCCAGATTAAAATAAAAATATAAAGTGAAATATAAAGATAGACTTAGACGCAACTGCATTAACTGTAAGTCTGTAACACGAGATTACAGTTACTAAAAACAATTACCAAACTGTATACCAACTACAAAAATAAAGTATCTAGTTTTACATGAAATAATGAAATACCTACTGCCTGAAAAACTATTGATAAATAGTGAAATCTAGATCGAAATTATTGAAAGGTCTGTAACAACTTTCAAACAAATTAAGAATTAATGTAAATGTTTTCAATAAAGTTGATCATCCGGTCAATAATCGTATTCATTTATTAGGAAAGATTCACATTCGAAAAACAAAAAATCTTCACCAAATAGAATAGAATTATGCCACTTCACCCGAATATAGAAATATAAATATACGGCAAGTCTTATAAAAACAACAGCATACTTGCATGCAAAACATTTCCTTTTTGTTTTTTAGGGAGTCTCTGATGGAATATTTTACTTAACAGTTAAGACAGTAAATTAATTTAGGACAAAATGTTCATTTTGACGTTTAGACAACAATTTGTGATATTCATAAGTCAATTGAAATACAAAAGGATTTTAGATTAAACAATACAAATAAAAGCATACTATATAAATTTGTTCATATTAGAACAATAAACAATCACGAAAGGAAAAGGTTTCAAAACACCATCTACATGAATATTATGTATATTGGGCAAAGTCGATTCATTCCTAGATGCTTCACCTCTAGCAGTAATGCCGATTATTGGCTTTGCATGCAGCGTTTTGCCAGATTTCAGATGCCATCCCTGCATGTGCCAAGTCACGCTGATTTCTTACCTTGGTTTGAAATATATTATGTTTATGGTTACTCAGACAGAAAGGTGAGTAAAATATAAAATGTTCATTCACGATGGAGTTAGTTGTAATAACTCTGGTTAATACTGAGGGGGATTCATAGTCTAGATAGTTGCGAACATTTCTCTACATAGCCTCCCAGCTTCCTTCATTTTATTTTCAAATTTTGGTTTCACCTGTAGTCTATATTGCATGTAGTCTATTTATATATACTTATGAGTGTGCAGCACTTTTATAAACGAATGCTATATTGCGTGTGTGTGTGCACGTGTGTGTATATGGTTGTGTGTGTATATGTGTGTGTGTTTGTTTGTGTGTGTGTGTGTGTGTGTGTGTGTGTGTGTTTGCATGGGTATGTGTGTTTTTATGGGAGTGTGTGTATATGTGGGTCTGTGTGTGTATGTGGGTCTGTGTGTATGTATGAGCAACTAAATATGTTATTTATTGAAACATTTAAATGCATAGGCTCAATTCCAAAGTTACTCTTAAAGGTTATTACAAAATCATGTTCGAATTATTGTTGTTATTATTGTATTATAATCATTCGAACTTCAACGTGTTACAATTAACTATGGATAACGTTCAATACTAACTTTAATGTGTTTTAGCTCATGTATTCTTCGACTAAAAAAATATATTTTTTAACTATTTTTTTTGTTTAGTAAAACATTAAAACATAAATAAATAAATAAAATATTAAAAAATAAAGTAAGCATTAAAACATATATAAATAAATAAAGCATTAAAACATAAATAAGTAAAGAAAACATTAAAACATAAATGAATAGTACGGCAATATGAAAGACTAATAATTACATTAGTTTGTATATTTTTAAATACACAAGTCCTTGGCTATATATTTCAGTAACCTGTAATTCCTATAGCCTAATTTTGGAAGGTCACGCTTGATATATTATTTAATTAATTGGTAATGTATTTTAATTCATATGGAAATTGGAAATACATATGCATGTTAAATTTAATTATAATAAAACAACACAATAACTTAAGTTATATGATTTTTCAAGGAGACTTCGTTTTCTCATTTCTGAAGTTTATTTAGTAGGCTACTTTCAGTTTTCCATTTGACAGAATTAGTTTGATCCTGAGTGCGTTCCGTAACTGTGGTTTAGTTGTTAAAGCCTCACACTTTTCATGGAGTTTTATGGTGGAATGTTGAATTAAATAACCCATTTTTTCATCACATGCTTGCCTGCAAACTTGTAAACTATTATTCACATTAAAATAAATTTGCATTGTTAACATATTAGTTTTGGAGAACGGAAATTTGTAAACATGGATATTAATCGTTCGAATTTTAATATCTTCCGTAGGTAGGTTATATAAGCAGAAAATATTTTTCTAGATGAACAGACGTTTGACGAGGTTAAATGTAAGATTTCAAAGTTTCATATAAAAAAAAGTTTCACTATCTTGATTAGGTTCTTACATCTCATTACATGACCCAATTTTTACTTCCCATATAACTTTATTGTTTTCTGTTTTTTCCTAAAGCAAAATATATTTAACTGTATTGGAACTTTTTTGAAAATTATTTACCTGCGGGAAGGACGAATAAGACGTCCAGCGTTTACAATAAGATGGATAAAAATTACAGCTTACCGTGAAATATCTAGCAACGATCGACCGCCCGTAATTGAGATTAGGCTTATATAAATCGCTTCAGCTATTTCGGTGGATTTGAAAAAAATTGCACTTTGCTAATTTTGTCATGTTATTGATTACAGATTTCCATTTATCTTCCAATTAATGAATGAGAGTTTGTGAACTGGTCTTTAATTGCACAATTTTGAAGATACACGGTTATCATTTTGACAGCATGTTCTAATGTGTTTAAAGATAATCTTTTTTGATATGGTTTAATTTTATAACTATTTTGCATTTGATTTTGATAAAAAAACCTTTATGTTGTTGTTTGTTTTAAGTTAACCTTTTTTATTTCAGCATCCACAATGCTGTTTGGAAAGCAAGTATGATATTTTTTTATTTTCTATTCAATTTAACCCCTTCCCGGCTTCAAGCCACTATAGTGGCTCGTATATTTCTGTGTTAACGTGGAAATCAGTTCCAGAAAAATTTAACAATAAAGTATTAACAACGTAGAGAAATTTGAATAGTCATCAGTTCTGCAATTACAACTTCTATTGGTGACGTCAGATTTTCAAATTAATTTGGTTTATTTATTGCTGACGTCAGGCTGTCAGCTTTTCAAACCAATTTTAAATTTGTTTTGACAACTTCAATTTGATCAATGCTCTTGTATGGCGAGAATGTATGTTTCCACGTTATTTCTTTCTTTTTATGCAGCTTTTTCCAATTTTATATGGGGTCACTCGTTCTTCGCTAGGATTTTCCTTGTTACCATGCACATCCACTTAAGGTTTCTCATCTCTGCCACATTCATCCTCTTTTCTTGTTAGTCGTGCACCTATTTCTTCTGTCATAGAGTACCCCTGCTGCCTTTCCCTATGCATTTCACCCAGACTGAACTTTGTGAAGGACTTATACCTCAAGTTCTCCAGTCTCAGTCACGTGAGTCCAGGTACATTTTTTATTTTGTCTCCATCTTCTCTTTTATTGAACCACAAATACCACTGTCCTCTAAAACCCTTTTCCATTTTGAGAGCTTTCTGCTGAACTCACCCTTCGTCTTGTACACCAGGAATTTATGTCTCCACACTGGACGACCTTAATGTGTTATGTACAAGTGAAAACTTTACGTTTTTAGCTATATTTTGGTTGGAAAAAATTGATTAATTTTAAATAAAGTGGAACACATTACTGGTTACATTGGTGTTCACTTGTGGAGCAAGAAAATACTTTCGACAATTTTCTCACTGCCGTCTCGTATTTTTACAAACCCTCAGGGTTCTAAGGTCAGTTTGTTACCAATCGATCCGCGTGTGAGTAGGCTAGGTTGTGTCTTCAGAGATTCAGTATTTCCTCTAATTTACATATACTTATTTCAGAAATATATGAAATAACATGTAAAAGTTGCTTTTGGGAACAGTACTTGTATGGTGCCTCGTAGGGTTTTTAATGTTTAAAACTTTTAGTACTTTTTAAATCATCTCTAGAATAGGATTTTTCCTTTTTTTACTGTATAGTGCCGCCGGGAAAGGGTTAACAATATTTCTCTATAGGTGAGAGTGTACTCTCAGTAAATATGTTCTTATAGAATATATACGTAATAAATATTTATGAACTGATGCATGCAAATATATAAAATATTTACTTAAATTTTCCCAACAATTTACATTGTTTTGTTTCAACATTTATAAAAATAAATGTTTCTAGAACAATTTTGCACCAAAAAACAATCAATGAAGGTGGTAATTACAAGTATTGCAGAAAAATCACAATAAAAAAGTTTCAAAAACAAATATCCATTTTGAAAAGAAAACTGTTAAAATATGAAACATTTAGTTAAGCAATGAATTCATAAAAAGTGAAAACTATAATTATGCAGACAAGGGTCTGTTACAGATTTTGTTCAATGAATAACCAATTATTTTTTTATTTTCTTGAACCTACCATGCCACGTTTGCTCTTTATCAGGTGATAGGGTAAATTGTGAAAATGCGCCCATCCGAAAAATACGTCCACATAACAAACATATTGTTATTGCCTCCCTCAAAATTGGTTAAATTTTGCGAAATGTATATCGCACGCTTTCTGATAAGCTACAGGTAATGTAAGACTTAAGCCTAATGTATTATAATATACATGCGTATGAAAGTATAAAAGTGACAAAAAGACGTTTTGCATCAGTCATACATTTTTGTTCAACCTTCATTCAGCTATTGTATAGACAACTTATTTCGCCATGCTGATGCTCTGAGGTTATCACATTGTTTTTCATATGGCCATTTTTCGATTTCATTTTTCAACCGAATCGAAAACCAAAAACGTGTCAAAGCTTTTAATTGGACGCATTTTGCCCTATGAATGCAGTATAAGTAGAGATGCGTCCATGGTGAACGCAAAACAACCAATAACAACTCAAATTGCGTCCACTTTATTTTCAATAAACTGGAAACTCCTGTTGCATTCAAAGAATTTTATTAATAACGGTTAAGACTGAGATAGCGTATAAGTGACTGAATGAGCATAAAATTAAAAAAATAGCCACGAACCGTAGTTTTAAACATGGTATAATAACTTATTATACCATGGTTTTAAATCTAACTTTGTGTATTCTAGAAATATAAACGAATAAGCTTGTAAATAAACAAACCATTCATTGCTTTATTTTATCTTATCTTAAAAATCTGATATAGCTGCTTGTACGTTGTAATGGTTCCGTATGCTGCTCAATCTAGGTCGTTCCAGAAGGATCTGGATTGATCAAGATGGATCTGACTTGGTCTTAATTACATAATTCCCCATATAAAGATGTAGACAAATGTAGTTTATAAATGTTGTTGTAAAACAAAAGGTTATGCACTTCTTAATAGCAAAAACATTTGTGAGAAGAATACCACACAATCAAGGAGAATTACGATGCATTTATAAGAAGGTATCATAAAAGAACATTTTATTAAAAACATCCTTCAATTGCTAAATAGGCATAATTGTATATAACATAATAATACTATCCAAATGTAAAATGCAAAAGAATTGGAAATTACAGTAGCAATGTTCATTAAAGAATACCAACCTAATCTAAATATACAAAATATCAGATTAGGTGGTATTCGTAAGCTCTTTCTTCCAGTTTACAACATCTATTTTCATCTGTAATTGTAGTAACATTAGCTTCTGTTTATTTGTATCTGTTAACCATTGTAATAATATAAATCTTCTTGTGAACATGCTAGATGACTCTAGCAAAACTATTTAAGGAAACAATAAACAATAAAAGTGACGCTTGTCATTATCGAGCGTGATACGTAGTAGCGTAGCTCTATATATAGTTTACTTTTCGAAATATGACAAAAAAGTCGTGTCATAAAGTTTTTAATTAGTGACTTTTGAGCAATGTTTGCTTAGAATAAAATGTTGGCCTTTTAATTTTAAGAATTATGGA
>JARUHE010178158.1:0-13818 GCA_031471125.1 Archaeomysis grebnitzkii | reverse complement strand
TTATAAGAAACAATTTAATATATAAAGTCATGACTTTTAAAATGATGGTACAGAATCGTTCCAAATCGGGCCAAAAAGTATACTTTTCGGCCCAACGATGTTTGCAGGGTCAGTACATTTAGCAACATGATCTTTTTACACAATAATTACGGTGCAAGGCAAATACAATGGGATAATTTCACACGTTTAAGATAACGACTAATTAAACCTAACTTAACCTAATTATGTGATATAATGAATATATCACATTCATATCAGCTAATCGCCGCCCATACCATTAAATAAAATTTAAATACAATTGTTAGTACTTTATTTTCATGAAATGTTTGGTCATAATTACTGTTATGATTTATTAATTAATAATTGAAATGATAAATGAACATAATGAATTAGTTGTATGAAATGAAGTATATTTATTTGCAACTATCATTTGTTTTTTCATGTCCTCTGCATATTTCGACCAATAAATTTGCTTCATTGTTTGTTGTTGTTTTGAAGTTGTCAAGGGGCGCGGTTATGTTTTTTTTAGAAATATTGGAAATTCCACTTTGTACCGTACTCTGGATCCGATATGAAGCGTCAAATTTGTGAAAGAACGGTTTTCGGATCCGATCCTGGATTGGATCCAAAATAGTGGTTTCTGTTCTTTTACCAATTTAAGACATGGGATCCAACGCCAATCAACGACAAATTTTATGATGACAACCAATCATGGCAAATGGATGACATCAGCTAATCGCCGCCATTCGATTAAATACAATTTAAATTCAATTGTTAGTACTTTATTTTTATAAAATGTTTTGGTCATAGTTACTATTATGATTTATGAATTATTAATACAAATGATAAATGATTATAATGCTATTTGTATGGAATAAAATATATTTATTTTAGATTGTCATGTGGATGAAGTTAGGCTAAGGTATAATTTTTATTTGTTAGATTTGTTTAATACATTTTAGGAATAGTAATAATTATGCAGAGTATGCACACATTAAAAAAATCAATGGTTAATTTATTTCATTAGTTGAAGTACATTTATTGTCAACAATCTCTTCATTGTTTACATATGATCAGCTGTTTAAATAAAATTCAAAATTGTATCGTTCTCGTTGCTTTTTGAAAAACACATCGCGTGAATCAGAACCTCACTTTACTGTTATTTTAATATTTTTATATATGTTTTGATATTCTAAAAAACTTATATTCTTACATTTATTAGTGCGTAAATAAGTGGTTAAGGATTTATGAAGGTTTCTTTTAGAATGTGAGGCACTCATTATCCCGAAAATAGCGTTAGATTTATGCTCTGATGAAACAATGAGCGGGCTAATCCATTTATCGAGATCAGTGGCAGGGTTGCCACTGCTTGGATTTTACACCAAGATCTTGCTTTTTTAGGACATAGGTAACATTTGATAGGCTTTTTTCCCCTGCACAATTCTGCAGGGAAAATCCTATCGAACGCTACCTATGATGGGCTTTAGTGTTTTATTTTTAAAATTTACCTTAAATCTGGGTTTTTTGTTAATGTTTTCAAAAATTGTAGTAATTTTTTATCGAAACAAAAAAACAATAATTCTAGTCGTTGTTTTTATATTTCCATAGGGACAAAGCACATGTTGCTCTTATTAGGATATATATTGAAAAAAGTAAATGTTCTGAAAGTCGAGTTTCAATTTTCAATCGGAAAACTTTTGACTGCATCTATTACACATTATGCATGGCCATGGTTCCCTATGAATGCAAATATATTCTTAGCTGTTCTATTAGAGAAGATGTTTTGATTTCATCAAAATTTGATTTGAATATGACATAGCAAACCACAAAAATTGGACGATGTTTATCTCGGTGGACGCACAATGAGCTACCTCGTACAAACCCCATCCATGGTGAACTTCGAAAAATTCATGAAAGATTGCATAAGTTTTTCAGTTGAATTGTGCTCTCAAATGGAAATAGAGTGTTTGCCCTTTGAAAGCACTCGACCTAAGGGGAGTGCAAGATGCAAAAAATTCTCCTTAGGCCATCATACCATTCCTTGCAAATATTTTTGGCCAAAAAATGTACGAAACACTAATTTTTTCCGTTTCAAAAATGGCCCAAGAAGTACACTTTTTTCGGCCCAACTTACGGACAGAATCGGTTCCCTTAAGGTATACTTTATCAGACAGATAAATCTACCCAAAAAACGTACAAAAAAGTTAAATTATAAAGTTTATTTAAGTCATTATTATTATTATATATTTTATTATTATCATATATTTTATTATTATTATATATTTTATTATTATTATATATTTTATTATTATTATTAATTATCCTATCTATTTATTAACTTAATTTGATAATTATTAATATTAATTATAATTTAATTTTTCAACTCACCTTGTCCAACACTTGAACGCTAGAACACTGGTTTCATACGCGAATGCGTTAGTCACTTGACCATAAAGAAGCTGCATTCAGAAAGGAATTTTGGTCATTTTTTCTCGTATTTGATTTTTTTTACTTAAAGCTTTTTGGTTGGTATTTTATTTTCGATTATATAACTTTTTATACTTCGTTATAATTATAATAAAATTATAAGTAACTTTTAGATTATATCTTAATCAGTAAATGTGTAGACATTTTAAAATTACCATATACATCGATATGGCGATATAACTATATATATAACATTTTAATTAAATAAAGTTATTGTAGCAGTAGACTTATTTTGTTTTCAAATATCTTAATTTATATAACTTAATTATGTTATAATAGCTAACAAATTATGTATGCAGTTATTGTTGTGGTGCTACAGCTATAATTATAGTAAAACACGCCAAAATAATGTAAGATAAAAGCACAATTAGTACAAATTGTACTTTTTCTCTGTCCATTTTTGGGCCTAAAAATGTACAGTATACGCCCCAATATGTATTATTCTAAATGTGCTTTATGCATATTTCAAAAGTACAGATGTGTCTAATTTTTGTATTTCCTCATCCATTAATTGTAAAGTATATATGATTTTTGTTAAATAAGAAAAAAAACATACAAATTCTATATTTTTTTACATTTGAAATACTGTTTGAGTTATAAGAAACAATTTAATTTATAAAATCATGGCATTTAAAATGATCGTACAGAATCGGTCCAAATAAGTATACTTTTCGGCTCAACGATGTTTGCAGGGAAGTATACACTCAAGTATACTTTATACGCATAGTTTTAAATTAATGCTTAACACAAGTAAACTTTCTTACAAGATAACATTTTTATTTTTAACCACCATCAGGAATACCTTTATTTATAGGTAATATTAACTCTCATTTAACATAGCTATATGGTATTTATGTATTGATGCTTTTAGCATGCATAATGGTCATTGGTCTTCTGATCTTCGTTATTGTGAGATTCAAAAAGCCTGTTAGTTCCTCCCAACGTTCACCCACTTCCAATGTTAATTAAAACTGTAACAGTGAAGACTATTCACTTTTAATTTTATTATTTATAGGTTAGTTATATTTTTAGGTATTAGTTTAATTATATATATATATATATATTTCAATGCATTATATTTTTTAAAGAAAGATATATATACATGAAGTATTTTTATGATTACCAAATATTTTATATCAAGATATTTCATCCTTTTATAGGCTATGAATAAATAAAGTGCTATATATTATTTTAGAATATGACATATATATTTTTTAGTTTCAAGGTATTTTATTTTTATGTTTTTGATACCTTATATAATTACGAATACATAATTTAATTAAAAATTTTATTTTTGTTCCTTGCTGAGCAATGAACAATTGATTTTCATACAAATTGGAAATTGAGTTCAATAAATCAAACTATAATTTTAAGTGACGAATTTTAAAATATGAACATATTAATATTTTTTTTAAATACTTATACATTGTTCACATTAATTTGTATTTTTTCAATGAAATGCACCTTACAAGAAGTTTTCTTCAGGTTTTTTTTTTCAAAAAAAGAACCCAAAAATTTTTCAACATTTTATAACCTTAGCCTCGTGGATATTTTACTTGTAGTTTTCAATTTTATTTGTGTTCCATGATTTTAAACAAAGTATTTATTGCTGCGTTATATAAGTAACTTAGAATTTTAAGAAGGAATAAAGACTATTTTTTCCAGCAATGTTACTTATGCTAGATCTCATTATTTCTATTTATCTGAATTTAGCTTGCGCACTTCGTCAACTACAAATCCTTGTTTAGATTTTATTCATTAACTTTGGTTTGAAACCGTTTCAGTTTGTATGAGGTCAGAAAGTTGTTAAATACAGTTTGTATCTATATATAGAGCAAAAGTCGCTTATTTTAAGCATCCAGTAAATTCGCCCCCCCCCCCTCCTGAGGAGGATACGGTATCAAAATATTGTCATCACATAGATATATTTGATTCTTTTATCTTTTTGATTTTTTACAAATCTTCAATAATAACTATATACATATGCAAATTGGCATTAATGGCTTTAAACTGTTTTTTTTTAGATATATTCAATATTTTATTTTTAGATTCTAAGTTTTCTTTTAAATGAAATAAATATCCCCCCTCCCCTGTAAGGAGGGAGATGTTATAGGTTCACCATATATCTATCACAATATATGTATAGTGACCTACTTATAAAAATATAAACGTTAGATCATGTTGTATATCACGTTTACATCATTTACTTAGGATTTCCACTGACCCAGTTTGGCCAGGGTGGCTTGTAATTTGATAAGAGGCACATCAGTCTCTTAGTGTTTAATCTAAATAAATATAATTAGCACCAGTATTTTAATAATACAACACACGGGAGGAGACACTAATCAAGATTATAATAACTCATTGCTTACATACAGTTGTTATTGCAGTCTTATATGATACCTTTGGTATCATATACTACAGAGACTATTCATGTATACCTCATTTTCAGTCCAGTGATACAAAAATCAAACCAAATTAAAAAACAAGTTGTTAAAAAAATTCCATGTCAATCAAAAATGGTGTCACAAAGTAAGAGAGCACCATTTAATCAATCCATTGATGCTTAAATAAAAACATCAAAAGATTTTTTTTTGTCCACAATCAGAAATGTCAATCAAATTGATGCATAAATCAAACCAAAATAAGAAAAAAATGATGTTAATTT
The DNA here is from genome assembly GCA_031471125.1 of Archaeomysis grebnitzkii. NCBI lineage: Eukaryota > Metazoa > Arthropoda > Malacostraca > Mysida > Mysidae > Archaeomysis > Archaeomysis grebnitzkii. The sequence goes on along the minus strand of JARUHE010178158.1, from coordinate 8,663 downwards.
AATTAAAAAATAGATAAAAAGTAATACAATTAGCTAAAAATATATATTAATATATTGAATCCAATAATAAAACCTATATCAAATGAAACCTTTAAAGGATAGATAATATTTGCATCCCATTATGCAACCGTGAATTTACTGTGTGTTACGAACTTTACCAGTAATTCAATTTTTTATGCCACATGTGTCCATTACAAGTTTAATAATTTATTTATAGTTGTTTTATTCTTTGTAATTATGTGAATCATATTTATTTTTTATGAAATAAATACTTAAATACTATCAAAAACAAACGTACACTTTAAAATAGAAAAATACTTTTTGGCATTCTGTTAAAAAAATCGAATTACTGATAAAGTTCGAACACACAGTAAATTCACGGATGCATAGTCTAGAAATCTGCAGGTTTGAATGCAAATTTTCGCATCTGCATTTGCATCCGACCGTAACCATTGGCAGTCAAAAGCTTTCAGTCTTTGACTGTACCTTCAAAATCGTGGTTTTATATTCCAAAAAGTACCCATAAAAGTCAAGACTTCAAATTTCATAATATTCAGTATGTAAAAAACTACTTGGACACTCTTAGGATTATACCTAGATACTCCGTTGTTGGCTGTGAGTCATGTATAGATCATACGTGATTATTGCATTTAGGTAGCTTGTAATGTTTATCACATTAATTAATAAATGTATCAAGTTGAGAAGGTTGTGTTTAAACTTAACTTGATAAAGTGAGATGTTAGGCTATTTAATCACTAGTTAGTTATGAATTACTAAACATTCTTTAGAATTCTTATGGCAATTCAGATGTAAGTTTTCATGAAAATTGTTCCATCATCATAAGGTTGATTGCATGAAAATTGGTCAAGAGCACTGAAACATAAGCTAGGCTACATAGCTTATCTTCCAAATAGGCAGGATATCAGAAACAATAAATGATCCCTAAGAATTGAAAAACAAGGTTGTCAACTTGCAAGTATGTAAACACATTTAAGCCACACCGAACATGGGAGTTTTTTTGCAACTCTAGGATTTTCCATTTCAAATTATGACCACCCCACTTCCTATTTTATAAGCTATGGCATAATCAAATTCTTTAACACACTAACGATTGTTGTGGTGGCATAGGTGGATAATTTCACTACTTATAGAATAATTTTTTTTATTCAACATAATTTGATTTACATTTAATTCTGAATAAGTCTTGAGTAAATTTTTTGATATACTGAATATTTAGTTGGACATGAAAAAACTTAGAATATAAATTCAACCAACATTGCATGTATATTGTATAATACTGTTTAGTTAAACAATAACCCAAAAGATGGAAATTAATTGAAAGAGTCAGGATTAAGAAATTTTAATGAAAACATAATATCCAAATTTTTTTTATTGTAATTTGAGCTAATATAAATTTCAGTATCAAAACTATTTAATTTGAAAAAAATTACACTAAAATTTGTACAAGTTAAAACATAAAATTAGAAAAAAAAACTATTATAGCTTCAATGCAATTTACAAAATTATAACAATTGCATATAAATCTATTTAATTTGTATAAATTTGTTTTTATTTTATACTAAAACTAAAATTAACAAAACAAGTTTTATTGATTATCACTGATCTCATTGACAATCAGCACATCACTATTCTTATTAGGATTTTCTTCATCGGAGTCATATCTAGCTCCAGTATCCGCAGGCAGGTCATGGGTTTGAAGTTCACCTGGAGCATTCCTGACCATTTCATTTTCATTTTGGTATTGAAAGGTTTCACACATTTCTGAGTATAATTGATGGACAAGGCTACTCATATGGGTAACATTTCTGATAGCAACAGGCTTAGCTTCTGGCTTTACACTTATACTTCTATTGCCAGGATATCTTTCCCATGGTGCAAGATGCAATTCTTGTGGAAGATCAGATAATAATGAAAATGCAGGTTGAAGTTCATAACAGTTTTTAAACAGACTCACTCTTGCAAAAATATATAACCCCAATCGAGCTCTTGACATTGCTACAACCAATCTCCTCACATCTCTGAGATGACCAACAGCTCTGGTCCGAACTAATGATAATATAATGTAGTCATTTTGTTGCCCTTGATATTTATCCACAGTAGAAATTTTGTGAGGCTTACCAAACAATGGATTATGTGCACACCTTTGTTGTACTACATCCTTCAACAGTTCTTTTTGCCCATTGTATGTTGTAAGCAAAGAAATGCTATTTGCTGGGTAGCCAAGTAGCCTCATATACATATACAAATGCACAGCATACTCAGCTTCTGCTAAATTTTGATAAAAATATTTTCTTGGCTCAGTCTCTCCACGTCCTTCAAGATCATCAACATCGATCAGTTGATAATTGTGATAAAATCCAGAATTGTTCATGCGATAATCTGCCAATGATTTAACGTGCTCTAAATCCCCTAAATTTTTGTATCTCCATCTGTACAAGTTACAAATATCGGGTCTAGCACGACCTTGAGCATCAAGCTGAATGACAGGAACACCCAATCTTACAAATCTAGTAAACAAAGTTTGTTCCATATTACTGAACTTTTGAAAAGCCATATTTTTAATAACAGGAGGAAGTTGGTGATGATCTCCAATCATTACCCATCGTTTCAATCTATTACGGCCATCTTCAGGATTCTGCAACAGCAATGGAATGAAAGTTTCAATTTCTAAAATTTGTGCACTTTCTTCCATCAAAATGTTATCAAATTGAAAACCTAATTCAACAAGTTCTCTTCTTTTCAATGCAGCATGTGTACAAGTCATTGCTATAATCTTAGCCTCTTTCACTAACAAATATCTTGTACGATCAAGACCACTCCTTAACATTTCAAAAGCTCTAAACTCCTTTAGCTGAACAAATATATTTTCCAGATATATGAAACATCCTTTAGCAATTTCTAAATCTTCTTCATAAGATTTTCCTTTAAATAAAGGCTGAGGAGCATTACTAAAAAAGACGTGAAAAGGGAATTTCTCATTAATATCACTAATTGCCACAACTTTACCTTGTGAAGAATGTATTTTTAGTAAAAATTTCTCCCATCTTGCAAGAACATGTTGAAGGAAGAAGTAGCCAGCTGTTTCACAAGAAGCTCCCATTTCTCCAGCAACACCAAGACTTTCTTTCAGTCTCGTAACTTCATCCAACAGTTCCATTCTTTTGCCAAGGACATAATTCACTCTTCCATACCGGCTGAAATCTTTTTCTGTTTCCAATGCCTCTTCTCCATGTCCCAACCGAAGCAAATGGCGCTCGTCCACATCGAGAGCCATAATTTTTTCGAAAAGTTGATTAAGGGCTTGATTGGAATGGGTGACAACAAGTGTTCTCTCTTGTGGGTTGTTATGGTAAATATTAGAAATTATTTGAACAGCAACATCTGTTTTACCTGTTCCTGGGGGTCCAACTACCATTGTTAGTCCAGGTTGCATTCCTGATCTAATTGCTTCGATTTGAGTTTTTGTGAACCTAATTGCATTCTGCTTCGGAACTGTGTAAGGATAAGGACCTCTACTAGGCACAGTGTATGGTTCAACAGCAATTGCCTTTTTATTTTCTTTCTCATTATCATCATTCTCTCTTTTCGATGATTGATCAATAAATGTCAATTTAAAAGGTGGCACTACATTTTTATTCAAGTCATACTCGATTTTGTGATCTGGAAAACTTTCCAAGACATGATCAATCCCCAAGAATGTGTCATTGAAATCTAATGTCCGCAAAACATTTTCTCTTTGTGAATAATGGGCTGCACCTGGGTCACCATATCCAAGAATAATGTCAACCAACCAATCCGGGACAACACATTTTGTATTCATAAGGTCTCTTATTGTCTCTAGTACAGCTTTGAAATTATTTTCTTTTGGTTTTCTTCGCATCAATATGTTAAATGTCTCATAAACATCGTCGGAAACAACTTTATTTTTATAATCATCCATATCTTTTTTGTATTGATTGCAATCTAGCCAAACTCTGAATGTACGAATTTCTCCTTTCATTTCTGGTTTAGGTTCTGGACCTTCTTCTATTATTCGACCATTTTCATCCAGCATTCCTTCAACTTCACAACCTCTTACATAACAAACCCCAAATTCTTCAGGGAAAAATCCAGAATGAGTAGGAGACATTTTTGGTCTAGAGATTGTTAAGAGTAAACAAGCATCATGTTTACGAAGGGATTCCCATTCCATTTTTATTCCTCTCTTAACATTAAGACTAACTGTAATATCAGCACGTACTTGTGATGGTTTATCTTCACCAACATTTGGTTTTGCTACTTCAACAATAGAGAATGTTACAATGGGTTGTGCCATTCTTGCCCATCCTTTGAATAGAATAGTTCCACTTTCTGACTCCCAGGGGTCCAGTCTTGTAACAACATCTTCTATATCTTGACGAATCTCGTAGGTAGATTCTAGCCTAAACAAATCAAAATTTCTCAAAAGATAATCATGTAAAGTAAGGAATTGCAGATTCAATTTTGGTAAAGCCAAACATGTTTCTCCAGAATAATATTCAGATGGAACAATATTGTCATCCCAAATGATATCTTCAGTTGGATATAAGGGCATTTTATTGATAGCCTCAAGCTGTGAAGACCTTTTTTGATATTTCCAAACTAAAAGTTCAGTTAAGTAATCATGATTTGTCCTCAAATTATCATCATCAGGAATTAAATGAAGTAAATCACACAGCTTAATTAATTCATTCTTGTCAACTTGTTTTAAATAAAAGACAAGTTTTTCTCTATTATCAACAGAAGCAACATTCATGAAACTAAATTCAGGAAGATCTGGTAAATTCTTGAATGTGACAAGCTGTAGATTGCGAACTTCATTATAATGTTCCTTCATGACATCTAAATCTGTAAGGTTTTGCCCAGTATTATCGTTTATTTCGAAATGATTGAACACTTCTAAGATCTTAAGTAACTGATAGAACAACTTCCCGTCGTCCTTTTTACACAAGATCGACATCTTGCATTTAACAATCAAGTTCAAGCTGTCCAAAAGTGTGTTAAAGAATCGTCTTGTTGGTAACTGCGATTCCAGATCTATGATCAATTCGAGAAATCTTTCCATATATTGGATTTGATCTTCATCAATAAGCCCGTCTTCATGAGGAGATATTTGATCTAATTTCAACAGAAATAACTTCATTAATTTATAAAGAAAGTTTGTATCAAAATCAAAATTCTTTGATTCTTCTTCACTCAGTTTCTTTTTATACCGCGCAGTTCTTTTCAAAGCTTTAGACCAATTGGGAAACCTTTTCAGAACATTTTGTAACTGCCCTGGAGATAAGCATTCCAATATATTGTAAGAAACTGTGTGGCTCAACTCATTGCGTATCAAATCCGACTCTATACTATTGTACAGGTGGTTCAACATCATGATCATACTCTTCTGTTCAACCGTGGAGAATGAATTGTCGTTTGTAAGCAAAGCCTCCATTAAGTGCCGGAGAAAAATTGGGAAGGGCCCGGAACAATTCTCGATGCAAACCAATGCGGGAACGCGTTCACGAAACTTCTCATTGATGAGAATCACAATGGTCATAAGATGATTTCCTGAAGCATCTTGTGAATAATTGGGCCAGACATAATTTTCCAGATATTGACTCAGTTCAATGACAACAATTCTGCGCAGACAAAAATTCGTTGATTTCAGCTCGGTGAGATAGACATCGTGAATGATTTTTGGATCGTAGGCAAGATGTTCTTCTTTGGTCTCGGGTGACCAATACTGTTGGCCAAGTAGTGTGATTCTATCACAGGATATCTGATCTACAGTCACAGTCTTCATTTTCATTCTCTTTCTCGATTGTTCTTATATCTGAAAAAAATAATAGTCTGTTATTAATGGAAAACAAGTAGTTTAATTTATTATTTAATAATTTAGTTTAATTATTTAACCTTTTATTTATAATATTTAATAAATTATTTTTATTATTTGATATTTTCTATGTTGAACTGGGTACTAAATACTCTTTGATTGTTGTTGTTATCAACCCCACCCTCTCCTTGAAACAGGACAGAGCCCTCAAGTCGGAGGATCTAGTCCCCACACTAGCAGGTTTGATCATTGGGCAAGCAGCCCTGCCACTTTCACTGGGTCCGTCTAGAGGGCCTTCAGGCCAGGTTCCTCCGCACCTATGAGCATGTGAAGAGGTGTGGCTTGAGTGTTAAGGGCTATTTTGTGTAGGTATTCTTGTAGGCAAGGAGATTTATTTGTCCTGAACTGTGCCAGTGTTCTGCACATGTTGTGTGGGAAGGTTTGTTCACTATTGTTGATGTCAGGTGCCTGTCTGTTTAGTACATTGTTAGGTAGTGAGCTGTTTGTTTAGTTTGTGACTGCGTGTATCAAGTTTCTTGTGAGATTGTGTTCCAGGGTTGTGTCCATGTTAGTGGTGTAGTAGTTGTTTTTGCTGGAAATAGCTTGTTTCATGTGTCTGGGGTTAGTTGGCTGTTTTGTGAGTGGGTGGAAAAGGGGGATAAGAATGTTGAGTGGTTTGTCTTAGTGGCGGGGCATGTAGTTTTAGGTGCGTTTGTATGGGGATTTTTTTTGTGTCATCCTGTAGGTTTTGTGTGTTCGTGTCTAGCCTGCAGTCTATGGCTGTGTTTTGAAATTTGTGGTGGATGTGATGGGTAACCAGATACTGTTTGTGTATTTTTTGATGGCTAAGTTTATGGTTATGGAAAGTTATGATTAGAGTTTCATTGGTTGTTCCCCAATGTGTGGTGGTGAGGGCTTTCAGTATTTTTAATCCCTTGCCGGTGGCAAGCCACTAAAGTGTATTTCTTTATTGACATGGTAACATTCTGGCAAGACATAACAAGAAACTAATGTAAGGAAGTTTGAATAGTTATTGGTGACATCAGATTTTCAAATGAATTTCAAGTTTGTTCCATTTCATATTTTGAAGACTTGAGTTTGGTCCTCTTGACAGCTTAATGGACGATCTGAATTTGTTTTTATTTATTGTTGACGTCAGATTTATTTTTCTTGTAGATCTTCTCTTGTCCAATCTTTCTATCCTAAGCTTTGGTCTCCCTCTCTTTCTAGGACCTTCCACTTTCATGTCCATTATTATTTTCCCTTCATACTCTTCATCCCTTCTCATTACATGGCCATACCAGTTCAATCTCCTTTTTGCATCTTTTTACTTATCTCTGTAACTTTTACTGTACCTCTTATGTATTTACTAGGGTTGTACCGAAGCTTTAGCTTCGGCTTTGGCCGAGGCCGAATCCAGGGGCAGACTATTTTAAATACTGCTGTGGTATTTTTAATTATTTCTATTTTTTTTCTGATTTTTAAATCTTATTTGTAACTTGATTGTTATATATATTAGCTTTTGCATCAATAATTTTATGTGTTGTATTAAGATTGTAGTGTTATCAAACATAGTACAATGAAATAAAGGATTATAATAAAATTGCAACTTTTATAATTATAAAAAAAATATAAAAAGCCATGTTGAAACAAAATAGTATTTCATATAGAAGATGCCTGGATACTTGTATACAGTGATGTATTATTCGCAATTGTTGTTAAACTGTGATAAAGTCTATTACTACTGATTGTTGGGGTGAAAGTGGATATTTTCAATCAAAATAATTCCGCTCAAGTTTAAAACTAATCCATCTTTTTTGGTATTTTGTTTTACATTTTCTGTAAAATTATTATTTAAGAACATTGATAATTTTTTCTTTGGCTAAAAATATTTTTATTAAATTTTTAATTCACAATTTTTTGTTGCCGTGGGGATTTTTTTGTGAAATTAATATATATTGATACAATAAGCTTCAAATCTTTGGTTAAACTGGATGTTTTGGAGAAAAATATTTGTTTTAAACTCTTTTCATATTTAACAAACATAAATTATGTATATAATTTTAAACAATATTTTTCCATGGGTTTTTCATTTTACAATCAATATTTATTGAAACAAGTACTAGTAAATGCTACACATTGAGAACTGTGTGTGTATGTTAAAAATGTTTCTAAAATGTTAATTTTTTTAATACAATTATATATATTATTATATTAACATTGCTTTTCATTTTTTATACCAAAAATATCTCTAAACCTTCAAAAAAATGTTGGTTAATCATGAATTTGATGATAACTTGGATACATTTAAAAATTACTACTCATTCTAAACATTTATTAAAAGTGTTTTTATAAAACTTAATACTTATTAAATATATATAATAACTTTTTAGGTTTTCACAAATTCAAAATTGAGCGCATAACTTTTTTTTATTTAAAATAATATTTACTTAGCATAAAATTAAGAACTATTAGTTCTCAGACACATTTACTAAGAAAATATATCACACAAATATTTTTTAACCTTTTTTTTTAAATTTTGAAATCAGCCCTGTATTTATTATTTTACAGGATTGTTTAGTTAGAATGAAATAAAAAACCCATATATTTAAGCAACTTTGCAAAATAAAAATTAAGGTTATAATTATTTTTTGATTTTAGAGGAATGAAGAACTATTTTTACTAAACACAGTTTTTGTCGAGCATTGCGACTAACGCAAACTTTTGTGATAAAACATAATTTTAGGCAATCAGTTAATTATTTTTATTTTATATTGATATTTCATCATAATATACTTAATTAGGA
>JARUHE010178047.1:0-13820 GCA_031471125.1 Archaeomysis grebnitzkii | reverse complement strand
TATATATCCCAAATATTGACTATTGAATAAGGTGTTGAAATAGAATCTACCATTAGATATTAGCCTAGGCTACCACAATTAATTTCACAACAAATTGATAAATTAGAAATAGAACTGAAAAAAATGCTTTGATGTAAATGAACAGATAAACAAAGTTAGTCCTAAAAAATACCAAAGTTAAGTTCAATTGGTATGTTTTCTTCAAAAAGATTATAGCAACAATTTATAGATAGATTTTATCAGCTACTTTAAACAAGGTGTGACATTGGTATAACTTCTCCTGAAAGGTTTGTCATCAGCAGAGGGTATTTTTTTTTTAAATTGATGGTTTGCCCCTACATTATTAGATTAAATCATATCATTTATTTTGCAGTTACTTATAGTTTAATTTGTTGATCACTAACAAAAAAGTTAACATTCACTATTACTCATGGAAAACAGAAAGCTAATGCTATTATAAAGATTTTTATTTAAAATGACTGTAACTTTCAATTTACCTTACTTTTTTCTTGTGTGAAAACACAGTTCATTGTGGAAAATAACAAAAAAAAAAGTTCTATAATTTTAAATAAATTTTTTTTTGATGTTAATAACTTATTCTTTAGTTATAAATCAAATTTTCATATTTCTAAGAAATATCTAATAGTCTCAAACTTTCAATCAAGATATTCTTTGTAATTGAAAAAAAAATCAATTTTTCATAAATAACTGAAATTGTTGGGTCTAAAAAGATGCAGAAAATAGCCAATGAGAATTGGCAAACTTGATCCTAATAATTTGTATAACCATAATTCAACTTGAGAAGTATACTTCACTGCAAGGGATTACTTTACTTACAGTGTTGATGATTTTATTCAGTTATGTCAGTATAGAACATTGTAGCACTACCCATAAAACAATGAAAGAAATGTAAAGTTTTGTTTTATTACTTCTGACCTCCACTTGTTTAACAGACTAATTCTCATTTTGCAGTGTGAAAAATATCTTCTGACATGTACTGAGCTGTTCAAACAAGATTATAAATGTCAGGTTTGTATTATCTAATTTTTTATGATTGAAAAATAAATTAATAAATATTGATATATTTTTTGAAAAATTTATCAAGTGAAAATATGGTTTTACACTAGCACTTGGTGCGAAGCTTTCATAAAATTATTGTAAATGTTTAATCGCAATAATAATATTGAGGAAGATAAATTGATTTTTTTATTCTAAAATTTATTTTATGAAAAAACTTTAATCAATATATTTTGCATTAAACTAGAATATTGATAGACTATTTTCATTTGTAAATAATTCATAATAGTTCTGATAAATATTCTTGATGTTAGCATTTGGCTATCTCCATCTAGGAATTAAAATATTTAAAGAAAGTATAGATCTGAAAGCTTCTAAATACTTCTTTCATGCCCATGGATTACTACAAAATAAAGCTGGTCAGTGGGAAAAATAGAAATATTTTTCCTAAAGGTTATTAAAAAACTTCATAGTATTTGGCTTGAACCAACATTATAATTCTATTCTGAGGAAAAATCTCAGGTAGCTTTATTTTGCAAGAAAGTTGATTGTTATGTTATTAATATGCATTTGTTATTAACTCATTGTTGCCTTCAGGTGACCAGAGCGAGCTCTGGTCACCTGACGGCAACAATTGAATTTATTTATTCACATTTCTGCCTGCAAAACTCTAAATTACAAGTTCACGGTTATTGTGAATAATCTTTGTATATATATATATATATATATTTGTGTTTGTATATATATTAAATAAGTTTTTAATAATTAAGACAATGGCCTTTAAATTTTTTAATTGAATTTAATTTTCTAGATTATTAACAATTCAAACGGAGAATTATGCAGCAGTTATCCTGCCCGGATAATCATACCAGAGGAGGAAAAGACCCCACCCATTCAAAGTAGTCTGCTCACTCCAGACCCATTCAGCGAATCCTTCACAGAAAACGATGTTTCTGGTTCAGAGAACAATAAATCACAGCATCAAAATGGAGTTTTGCCCATCAACAATTCGGATAACACTTTCGACGGCACATCTAGGATTTCTCCTTCCCTTAACAACCTGTCCGTGTCTGCCGTCGTGACCACAGCACAATGTTCTTTGAATAATGGCACAACCTTTTCTTACACATCTGATACACAGAGTAAATCAGCTCTCCAGAATAAAAGAGGTTCTCTCCCAGGTATTTTATTTATTATTTAAGCTAGTTTAACAAGTAAATTTATAATTGTTCATAAAAATCTTTAAACCTGTCCCTGTTCAACATATTTAGACTTTTTTAATGAAAAAATGTTGATGTTTGCCTCTTAAAGGGTCTCCCTTTCTTGTAAAATATTATATTTATTTCAAATTTCAGACCTTTTGACAGCATAGTTGGTTCTGCCCATTTTATTTTGATCAGTCAAATAAAGTTTTGTTCATTCATATAGTGTTCATCTTATATTTTTCATTACCCAACACACTTTTTCACATTCCATTGAAATTATTTTTCAGTCATGATATTTCTACATTGCTCAACTTCTATTTTTGTTTCATTGCATCCATTTGTTTGTTGTGTAAACTCAATAAAGAACTGTACTTTATCTAATCATGTGTAACATCAACTTATATTTAAATATTTTAATCATTTAAAAGCTAATTGTTATTTTTATTGCACTCCCAAAATGTATAGTTGTTTGAATTTAATTTACTTTTAGAAATTACAAGAAATGGTTCAGATGACACGACAGGAAGCAAGTTAAGAGAGTTAATGCTAAAAGCAAAAGCTGCCAGATGTAGAATGAGATTTCCAGCTCCCTCAATTTTTTATAATGGAAATCATATTTGTCGGTAAGTTAAAGCTATGCAGGAATTACTTGAAAATTTGATATATTGCCTCAAAATAAAATATGAAGTTTTTATATTATGTAGCTTCTAGCCAATTTATGTACAGAAAACACATATTTCATTTTTGATTTATTTGCCAGGTCTTCTACATTATCAAGGGGACCCGAGATCATCTATAACCACTTGTCTAATAATGTGAACATTGAAGAAAACACGAGCCCACCAAACAATGATTGGCAGTTGTTTGACAAGCATCGATCCTTGGACATAAAATTGTTGAAGGCTTTGAATGCAAACATTATAGTGGACTTGATGGTTGAGATGAAGAAAGTTAAATGGGGTGTCTAGTAAGTAATTTTCTCAATAGTTTTGCCATCATGTTTCATGTATTTAAAGGTGTACAAATGTATACAAATAATACACATTTATTATTTATACTTCACTTAACTTTTGAAATATTTGTCTACAAAAAACTTACGCTTTGTACCAGTTTGTAAAACGTAGAACTCATATTTTAAGGTTTAAATCTTAAAGTATAGTTTACCTAAATATTTAATTTCGGTATGTTAAGTCACTATGGCACAAATATGGAATTGTTTCAATTGCCTCTATGCTGAAAGTATCTAAATCATTCTAAATTTAGGCCTTTGTTCCTAAAATTACTGATTTTTTTGTCAACTTTAATTTTTTAAGTATTTTGAGCTCTGCCAAAATTTGAATGGTGCTATGATTAACCGATTTTTTTTAAAATCATAGGGCAATGCTTACTTATAAGAAGACCTAAGCAACGGCCTTGGCCGCGTTGAAACACCGCTTCCCGTATGCTCAGCGAAGTTAAGCAACGTTGGGTCTGGTTAGTACTTGGATGGGTGACCGTCTGGGAACACCAGATGCTGTTGGCAACCGGAGGTGAATGTGCATTGCACCCATAGCCTGGTCCATTGGGACCAAATAATAAATAAAAAAAAATAAGAAGACCTAAATAAAAACTCTTAGATTGTATCACTCAAAAAAGGATTTAAGGAAAGTTATTTAATTGAAATAATTGACATTTTCAAGATTTTTGTACACCAAATAAATCTCAATGAATTTAAGACAACAAAAATTTGGTTTTAAAGTTTCCAATGCTTTTTCTTAAATGAAATATACTTGCTTAATTAATTTAAAGTGAAAGTGAAAAATAATTTTTTTGAATATTTGGTATTTTTTAAAAAGGAAGTCTAGTGACAACAAATTTTGTAAGGAACAGTTTCAAAACTTCATAAAATTTGTTTTCCCTACATTTGGTAACATTTAGATATGATTGAAGCAAAAATTTTATTTCAAAACCACAACAAAAAGGATACATAATTATTAATTGTATAGTTAACATCTTAACTTGGTATTACAATAGTAAAGCTCTAAAAAATTCAAATCCCATTGTTGAAGCAAAAACACATTGTTCTAGAAATATTGCTGAGATGTGTATCTATTATTATATGTTTAGTTTGATCTCTTCAATGTTTGTGATATTTATACACTGAAAAATTTTTTAAGAATAGATTATTGAACAGAAAACAGGAAGTAAAGAAAGGATTTATTTAACATAAGTTTAACATGTAAACTTGTAAACAAAAAATTATACATGTGGGAAAAATCGAACAATCTTTAATAGTTGTATCCCTAACAGGATTAAAATCTCATGTTAGCAGGCTGAGTAATCTAATGTCAAGAAAAATAAATTTTCTTTAGGTTTAATAAAGAACTTAAAAGACTGATGGTGACAATAATCATTAGGATTTAAGAGATTTTGGGCAATCTTTTTCAGCACCAATACTAAATTTCCTCGAAGTAGGTTAGATAATGTTGTAGTTTAATGCTTCAAATATAAATCTCAAATCTTACATACAATAACATTGTTTATTTAGTTCTTATTTCAATACAAAAACTAAATCCCATTTCTTGATTTTCACCTTAAGAGTAGATTGATGTAAAATAGACAATAAATGTAAAATTATGAATTAGAACTGATCTAATATTTTAATATTAAATTTAACTTGTTTTATTTTTGCAGTATAACTTCATCAGAAAAAGTTGACAAAGAGAACCGTTATAATGAATTCAATCTGACATCTCTTCCCTATCCGGGTTGCGAGTTTTTCAAGGACTTCAAAGATCAAAACTTCAGTGCCCAAGGCCTGATGTTTGATTGGACTCAAAGTTTTGTTGACGCAAATTTAGTCATTCCTGATAAAAATGCGTCGACATATTGTTACTCTGATTGGAAAAATTACCGGGTGAGCTGCAACCCTTATTACTATTTTACTATTACGATGTGGAAGCCTAAAGTTTTGGCCTGTACCCAGTAGGGTGTTAATTGCAGTTTTTTTAGGCCAAAATTAATGGACGAATACCAAGCTAGTCAATAAGCAGGACTAACTGGTAAACAGTGTGGGAGTTACACCTACTAAAAAAACAGAGTTCTGGGACAAACAGAAGTTTCACTCTGGAAGAGCCAAAGATGGGCCCAAAGCAAAACAAATGCTGCCTGGAAATGACTAAAAACTACCTTACAGTTCAATTGAGGAGGTGGTGTCAATATGATCTTCATGATGTAAAATGAAAAAATTGAAAGGGCACATATTTAATAAATTTAGATTCAGATTTTTCATCTGTGTATATACAGTTTGTAAAGAAAAAAATGAACTAAACAAGGCTAAATTTAACCCCCTAACAGACTTTCTTTTGCACATTGTGTACCAAATTGGATCTAATTATTTTATTTTATTAAATGAAAATATGAGATGTTTAGACCCCATAAAAGTCAATTTCAACTCAAAATAACGATTATTTATATGAAATATAATAAGAGAGAGAGAAAAAGCAATCAAAAATTACCCTACAACAGTTTTAATCACAAAATGTTTCGTATTAGTGCTAAATTTGCATTTAACTTTAGCACCTAATATTTCTTGGTAAATGTGAATTTTTAAAAACGTAAACCACAAGATATCTTGGGCTAGTTTATTAAGAGTTTAAAGGAAAGAAGACTTAACAAAATGTAAAATATAGAATTTTTTTTTTTCAGAAATGGGATCTAGTCAAGTTAACCCAAAACTATCTCACTCTGTTGTTGTATTACGTACACCACGAGAAGAACTCTGGTATGCTTGTCCACTGCATATCTGGATGGGACCGAACGCCGTTGTTTATATCTTTACTAAGAATGTCTCTGTGGGCAGATGGTGCTATTCACTCCTCGTTAAATGCTTCGCAGGTAAATAATTCGTATTCATTTTTCATACTCCCTTTTGAGGAAGCAATATTAAAAGATTTATCTGAATTTTTATAACTCAAATTAGTAACATTTGAGAAAATTAGACTTTTAATACTTAAAGTATTTTTGTCCTTATGGCTGTAATTATTCAAGTAATAGAGGACTAGACAGTTGTACTATAACTTCACTGTTTCTTCTGCGATATATAAGTAGTGTGCTGATTCAGGTTACTTTATGGGTGTGGTGCCGGGCCTAGGACCACATTCTATTTAATCAATCTGCGGGACATATTTGTGCCCTTTGTAGTTTGAGTTTGCTAAATATATACAGCACCGGCCATAAATCCATTTGTTAAACTACGTCCAAAATAACTGACCTCTGATTGTTGTTGTATGCGACAGATTATTGGTAGTCTTAACTAAATTTGGCCATTTTTTCAAAAATGGTTTAAATGAAAATAAAAAACATTACATTATACACTGGTGTTACTAAAAATATTTTCGGTGAAATCAATATTTATTTTTGAAACAGTTATAGAAGCTAATGCCTTGCAAACACAGATTAATAACTTGATGGTGCTGAACAACTTTCAGTCTGAATTTCAAGGCTTCATATACGTAATTAACTTTTAAGTATTCTAATTTCTTTATGTAGAACTTTTTTAATTATTTTCAGATTCTTTATTTGACAATAGCATATGATTGGTTCTTTTTTGGACATGACCTCAAAGATCGAATGTCCAAGGGAGAGGAAATTTTGTTTTTCTGCTTTTACTTCCTCAAGTACATCTACTCGGATGAATATTCTGTGGGAATCGACTCTGAAGGAAGGAGGTTTGTAGTTAGGTTTATTTTCTGTCACTGGTGAATAAATATATTTATGAATAGGCCTTAATAAACCAGATTGTTGGTGAGAAATACTTCACCTGAAATGTTAATAGTTTCAGGCATTGAAAGTTTGTCTCGCATACAAATACTAACAAAACCAAAGATTGCTCAACTTTACAACTAAAGGAAAATCATTTTAACATTGAAGAGCTTGAAAAGTGTACATAATAAAAACAAACTAAATTCAACCCCAAAAAAAGTTCCATACATTCCATTGGTAAACTTTGTTGGGTGTCTTGTTGCTTTGTCATAAATTTCGAGACTATAATAATAATAATAATAATAATAATGTTTATTTCGGAAAAACTAATTACAGTAATCCATATTTTTGTGTTTCAGGAGACATGTCTCTAGTGAAAGTTTCGCTTCTGATAGATGTGAAGGCGGAGATTCATTGAGCTCTGCTGGTTCATCAAATTCTATCAACTCTTGCTCAAGTAGATCATCTAACTACAACTCCAATTTTGTTAAGGTGAGTCCAATGAAAGTCTTTCTATGATGTCTTTTCTTAAATTGCACGTCAATTGTCAATATTTGTTGAAAAGTTCTGTGTTAACACATTAACTAGCATTGCTCCTCGATGCCATAATGGGCTTTGCCCAAAATCTATGTGATCGATCCTCTATGCCACAAGTTCACGCCTCGATTATGTACCACCGGTGCCATACGGTGGTCAATGTTTTATAGGTCAAACATATATGAATATATATGTTTGACCTATTTAGAAAAATACTTCCTTAAAGTATCATGCTATCAATCATGTGCCTATGATTAAATTATGAAAAAATAAAATGTTAATTTTGATGGAATTAATTCAAGACGTCACTCCTGAGAGAAGATGAATGTACAAACTTTAATTGAAATAAGCAATATTTTTTTTTATTTATCATTTGGTCCCAATGGATCAGGCTATGGGTGCAATGCACATTCACCGCCGGTTGCCAACAGCATCTGGTGTTCCCAGACCAAGTACTAACCAGACCAAACGTTGCTTAACTTCGCTGATCATACGGGAAGCGGTGTTTCAACGCGGCCAAGGCCGTTGACATAGATCATTTTGTATAAACCTATTTAGGTCAAACTGCAAATCCTCACACCTTGCCAAAGTTGTATCGTTGATCAAAATTCATTTGATAAGGTTTGCAAAACAAGTCTTATAAACAATGTAATTTAATTATAACAAAAATTATAAGTTGATTTATATAAAAACACACAGTGGACATGTAAACTTAAGAAAATATCAAAATAAATAAAGCTTAGTATCTGTAATGGTCGGGCTTATATGGACCAGCGACTGGTAGATCCAAATAATCTGACTGGGTTGCACTAAGCTTGGTTAGTTTAACACCCAAGTGTTCAAGATGTAGTCTTGCGACTTCCTCGTCCAACTTCTTAGGCAAGAAATGTACACCAATTGGGTAGTGACCGGGCTTGGTCCACAATTCAATCTGTGCAAGGACTTGGTTAGTGAAGGAATTGGACATCACAAAGCTAGGATGACCCATGGCACATCCCAGGTTGACTAAACGTCCTTCGGCAAGTAGAATGACGTGGTTTCCAGATTTCATCAGATATCTGTCTACTTGGGGCTTAATATTTACTTTCTCCACACAATTTTGATCAAGCCATTTGACATCAATTTCAATGTCAAAATGACCAATGTTGCAAACAATAGAATCATCTCCCATTGTACTGAAATGTTCACCAGTAATGATATCTCTGCAGCCTGTTGTTGTAACAAAGATACTTGTACCTTGTTTAATGGCATCTTCCATTGTTGTTACCTGAAATTATTATATGGATAAATATACTGGGTGTAGGTAAGTTTAATTTAAATAATTAGCAAAAATCTCTAATTTTGGCACTTCTTTTATTAGTAAAGAAGTTAAGTAATACCAGAGGATCACTGTCTTTGATGTCTCACATGTAGTAAAAACATTTTATTTAAATATAAAAAATAGCTATGACCATACATATTTTGTCAGAAAAAACCTCAATAATTCTAAGTTTTTTCAAAAAATATTGTTTGGTAACTTACTGTACACTTAATAACAGTTCATTCGAGATATAAATGATAACAGTAGATGAACAAAAAAGGAACTTTAATATGAAACAAACAAATTACATAAAAAGCCTTAATCTCAATAGTTTTAAACAAAATATATAATTTAGTAACCTTTAATTAAACACTTCATAACAGTTCATATGAGATTCAAATGATAACTAAGAAAAAAACTTGAATTATTTACTTTAATATTTTAGATAAAACTACTACACTAACGACGGAACAGTCACACCTTAGTAGAGCTTTGCCTCTGGCACACTCAACAAAAAACATTACAAAGTATTTTTTGAAGGCCTAAAGCTCTAATGTTGCATGAAATATTACTTCCACAGAACCATGTCCCAATTTTAATGGAAGTATAATATATAATTAATCATTCATAACTTAATTTAGAAATTATAAATTGCCTATATTTACCTGGTAACCTTCCATTGCTGCTTGTAAAGCATTAATTGGATCAATCTCGGTGATCAATACTCTGGCACCAAAAGCCCTCAAGGATTGAGCACTGCCTTTGCCAACATCACCGTACCCGGCAACAACGCAAGTCTTTCCGGCAATCATAATATCGGTCGCCCTCTTGATGCCATCAGTAAGAGACTCTCTGCATCCATATAGGTTGTCAAACTTGCTTTTGGTGACGGAGTCATTGACATTGAAAGCTGGTACTTTCAATTTGCCATCTCTCATCATTTTGACTAGATTGTGTACACCAGTTGTGGTCTCCTCACTTACACCTTTGATGTCCGTCAAATATTGTGGATATTTCTCATGAACTAAGTTGGTAAGATCACCACCATCATCAAGGATCATGTTCAATGGCTGAAAATAATTTTTTTTTATTAGTTTTGCAATTTGAAAAACCTTGACATAAAAATTGGAATTTATCAATACCATAGTTATAGCTTAACTGTCATTCAGAAAAATATTAAAATAAAAAAAAGGAGCACAGAGTGCCCTGTGGGCCTAGGTGAGTGTCAATGTTTAGTGATTAGGGGCCGAATCATTTCTTTGCTTAAAATGGAAATTTATTCAAATTACCGGTTTGTACAAATTTACAGATCTTCATCTATATTTTATTGAATAAGAACATTTAAATGAGCAACAAAAGGAGAAAAGTTACATCAAGAACTATTTTAACAGGACAATCATGCTAATCAAAAGGTTAGCATTGGGTGGCCTCACAAACTAGTCATTTTTATATCATTATAATTAAACAATTTTATAACAATAGCTATACAGAACTAGTAATGCATGAATCCAGAGATTGGAAAACCTATTATTTCAATAAATATTGATATAAAAAGAAAACTAAATAAAGCCATTTATGTTCAGAGTTATACAAAATATTTACATGCATGTAATTTGTACATAACCTCAATAAAGTTAAATAAACTGTTTAATAATGCAGTTAACAATTATTATTTTTTGTTGTAAATTCCATACTGTGAAAATCAATTGTATATTTCCACAGTATGAAATGTACAACAAAAAATAAGAATTTATAACTTCATTATGCCACCGATAGTACCTCATTATAATAGATTATCAGAAAAAAAAAGTTATGCGCAACAACTTCCTAGCATGGCAAAAGTATGATTTAGCCAAAGTTGTCATAATATCAATAAATCCGTAGATATGGTTTTAATTAATCCGGTTACTCAATCAAAAATCTTCCTAATTAAGTATATTATGATGATATACCAATATAAAATAAAAATAATTAGCCGATACACTAAAATTATGCCTAATTACAAAAGTTTACATCACAGACACAGACTACAAAAGTAAAACCTATGTAGAGCTTTTGCTACACAATGCTCGACAAAAATTGTAGATTTTGATTTGGGTAAAAATACCCATAAAAAAACATCAAAATATCCAACTTTAAGTACTGAAAAATATATTAATTCACTTAAAATGAAACTTTCAAAACTTGGAAGCAAATATCAAATGTCCAGCAATAAATTAGACTCAACAATTGTAGCATAATTTGTTACTATTATTCAGGGTGCTAAAAAATATTTTGCTATTTTAAAGAAGACTTAAGTTTTTATTGCAGAAAACGGCCACTTGTGCTAATTTTTTGGGTTAAGGAGGACGAAAAAAGTATTGAAGAATAAAAAATCCTGTTGTTTAGCACCATGCTATAATTATTAGATGTGGCTTAATTCAATATTTGCCATATATGATAGACTAGCTTACATGAAGTAGCTCCAGGTTATTTTTTCAGATTACTTTTTATTATATTGGTTAAGGATCATAATAAAAAAAAGTTTGTTAATTAATATTTTCTAAAACTCTCCAAGTAGAGCAAATTTGAATAGAGAACGACTTCCAGACTGTAACACCTTAATTAGTAGAATTTGGTTAAATTTGAAGTTTGGAATACTTTATTTAATAACCATAAAGGTGCAAGTATAAGAGAGACTAAGCCTACATAAAAATTGTTTTATGTAGCAGATCTATGAATATAGAATCAATTATTATCAATACACACCTTGCCATTGGGGAAGACAAGTGTCTGTTCAATACACCAGAGATACTCCTCGTCAGTTTCGCCTTTCCAGGCATAGACCTGGATTCCAGCCTTAGCCATGGCTGCTGCAGCATGATCCTGAGTACTGAAGATGTTACAGGATGACCATTGCACTTCGGCACCAAGTTCAACCAAGGTTTCCATGAGGACGGCAGTTTGAATGGTCATGTGAAGACACCCTGCGATTCTTGCGCCCTTCAAAGGCTTTGATGCGCCATGCTTGGCTCTCAAAGACATGAGACCTGGCATCTCCTTCTCGGCAATCACAATTTCCTTGCGACCGAAATCAGCCAAGTTGATGTCGGCTGAAAAAATTATGGAAAAATTAATGCAAAATCTTTTGGATATAATAAATATTGAATGGGAAAAAGTTTTGTTTAAGTTCACTAAAATAAATGCTTTTTCAGTTGTTATTATAGAAAGAAGCCTATCTTGGAAAACCTGTGAGTTTGGGAGGACATAAATTAAAATCTTAAGCAGATGAAAAACTCATTTCAAACACTCAACTGAAATAACTTTTGGAACTTTGATTCATTTGGAACAACAAATTGTTTTAGTCAATTTTTTATTTAAAGCTGTTTGGCAGGGCTGGGCCGGTAAGCAGTATTACTGAATCAATAATTACTAAGGAAAAGCTTACAGTCATAGTACTAAAGCAATTCCCTGCTTTGAGGACATTAAAAAATAAATAATTTAAAAGATTTTAAATAAAAAATAAATATATCGGTAAAATAATTTCATAAAATCATGGCTCCATTAAAAAGATTTTTTAAATTTTAATATTCAAGAAAAATGTATAAAATTGAAATTGAAAATGTCTTTCAATCAGGGTGCCATGGAAATGTTTACACCTTTTGCTCTTCGAAGTCATTTTTATCAGCTTAGATAAAAAAAGCTTTCCAGGACGCTGATTTTCAAAAATTTCAAAAAACATTTCCAAGAATTGCTCATATTTGTTATGTCCATCAATTATTTTAGGCCTGTAATTATCTTCTTAATGCTCTTTTACACAATTGTCACTAAAAAAAAACATTACATGTTAATTTGCACGAGTAAATAATGATGCTGTAATCTTAATAAACAAAACCAATGTACTCATATTTTACAGTTTTACTTTTCCTATGGGAATAAACCAATTTATTTTATGTTTTTCTCTAAGATCATTTTTATTAATTTCACTTCACCACAACAATTATGTCAATGAAGCTGAAACCTTATTTTGCATCATGATTTTCAATGATAATTCATGGATATTTGAAGGTAATTTACATTATGAATAACTTCCAAATAGGACTGATACATGTATCCAAAATGAACAGCAAACATTACTGATACTGTGAAAATTTCTATTTGAGCTTTGAGGCAAAACTTTTGAGGCTTTCTTCTCTAATTCAAAGTTATTTCAAACCTCTGAAATATTACGGATTCTGTTTGAGGCTTTCTCTTCTTAATTTGTGATAGCAGTATTTCTTCACAAAAATAAACTAAAGCTGCACTTTTTCATGATATATTCATTACATTGTAAGTGTACTGTTCTCAGTAGCACTATTAAAGTTTTGGTCTGTATGTAATGGAACTGGGTCCAGAGGACCATCAGCTTTCGCACTCCAACATTTTCCATCAAAAATTTGATGAAGCTGCAGAAATATATTCAAACTTACTAACCTCTAAATATTTTAATAGATCTGTGGTCGAACTAAAATATGAATAGCCAATCGATGAAGAAAGGAAATGTTGTTCCTTTCTATTACATCATATGTAGCTACTTGCACTTTTATTTTTTTAATTCAGTGAATTGCACATTTGTTCTTACAAAATGTTATACTAATTACTAATAGTTTTAGATGCTGTTGGCAACAGCGTTCTTTGCCATTGTAGCTAATGTGCTGTATAATATTCTATAATGAAAAACCAAAAAAAAAAACTAATAGTTTTAGCTAATTTGTGAAATGTCTTTTCACTCTTTTGCAGTCTTCAGAAATATTTTCTGTTGTACATTTATTTTCTGGATTAATTGTGTTGCGAATACATAACAATAATTGCACTTTACAAACATTTTAAATCAAATCACTTGACAGATTATGATGTTAATGACGATTCAATTGTATTGCCGATTCCTGGCCTCAACTGCAGGGTGCCAAAAACTCGATTGTTGAGTTGTTGGAGTTCAACGACAAGCACAATATTTTGAATTTTGGAGTTCAAGAGACATTTAGCTTTAGCATCTTACC